>JAJLXZ010000010.1:24766-164824 GCA_030571575.1 Kazachstania viticola
TTAAGTAGTGATAAAGTAGTGATAAAGGTTTGCTTTACTATCTATACAGGTTTGTATACATGTTACTGTTCTAAGATCTTGTTGTTCTAAGCTGTTGTTGTCTTCTCTTGGTACTCCTGTCTGCTGTACCATTCACCTAGTTCGAAATTCGGTAAACTTGACATCGAGGAGGCACCAATCCATCCTTGAATTCGACGATCCAACATTACTTGATTAGCAAATGTCGTCAATTTGTACTGTGGGAACCTTATGGATAATTCTTTTATTATTCTTTGTTCCATTCCAGGTAATAATGACGTAGATCCAGTAATTATTACATTTGTTAATAACATTGAATATATTTGTTCAGGCGTTGTCGTACTACTCACATTTAATCCACCATTTAATATATTCTCATTGATATTACTGTTACCATTGGTACTATTACTATCCTTATATATCATAGAGGCACCCATATTACCATATGAGTTGATTCCATTACTACTAACACTTGCACCGGCTTTCTTTATAGATTTCCCTATTATCTCACCTAATCCATCTTCCATGGAAAATTTATCTGATGCTAAACTTGGGTTGAATAGATATTCACATATTTCATAGCATTCTCTATTCTCTAATGATATCGTCTTTCTTAATGGTTTATATAAATATTCTCTCTTTTGATTCAATATATTATTCTCATTGTATGTACTCATATTCATACTCATACTCATACCATTTTGATATTGTCTCATTTCTTCTTGTTGTCTTAAATACATCTCAGCTTGTTCTTTATAATATCTTTCAAATTCATTCAAATCTTTTTCACAAACTTGTAACATCAAACTCTTAAATTCTTCAATCCAACTATTAGAATCTTCCCATACTTTTAAAGAATTTACTACTTTATTTGTTTCCTCTTCTTCCCCCATCTTAACATCTCCCTCATTATCAACTTTTAAAAGTTTCTTAAATTTCTCATTCACTTGATAATCTAAGAAATCTCCAGCATATCGAGACCTCATTACACTATTCTTAAGTACAGTACCTTCAATTATAGGCGTAACGGTGCTTCCAACAGCACCAATATCAACAACTAACGCTGAACTCTTACCCATAGATAATGCAATAGCTAATGGTTCAATTACAATTTGTATAACTTCAACGTGCAATTTATTAAATGCCAAATCAAAATATTTCTCCATTACTTTCATAGATATCTCATCCTTCATTATTGGTACACTTATAACTAATGGATAATCTTGTGGTTCACATTTTAATTTCTCTCTATAGATATATCTCCATTGACACTCTAATGCTTCCCAATTATAAGGAAGTCCATTATCATCAATTATTGTAAATACTTCCAAATTATCCGTATCACCACTAGATAATGCTTCTAACATTTCAATCTTACCAAAGATATATTCATCTGAATTCTTTCTCTTCATATAAGTAGATGGAATTATACATTCGGGTAAATCAACATTATTAAATCCGGCAACTGTAGTTCTACCACCATTATGTATCACTACACATTTCTTCTCCATTGTCATCTTTACCTTCACTTTCTTTTTCTTCTTTGGCTAACCACACAAAACGCTTATGTTGTATACCATCACCTTTTTCAAATTAGCCAATGTTTTTTTTTTTCACTAACACTTTTCCAGATTTTGTTTTCTTCAATTCGCGCCCAAATTTATCTCTTTACGGACTTTTTCCTGAAGAAGTAACAGTTACCGCTTCTGGTAGCTCCCAACATTTGAATCACTTAAGAGCCCAGATCATGATTGACTTAGCAATGCAAATACTCCCCCATTCATTTTGGGTATTCCCGTGTAATCCACTATTTTATATTCGGCAACTATACATCATAAAGGGTGGAAGACCGAATATTGGGGCAGTGGATGAAAATAAACGTAGAACGTACTTCAAATCAGTACTCCCAGTTATTCCATCCAATTCATACTCGACACCCAACAGTAAATTCTATACTTCCCTCGCCCCGTAATTTACCTTTTGTTTATTCAACTACTGCAATATTCTCTTTCTTATATCAATGTCCAAAACTAGAAAAAAACAGACAAAATATAAAAAAACAATTTATTACTATTATATCACGTGATTGATTACGTATAAAGTGACCTCTAATTACATCGTCATTTTTATTCTTTTCTTCACATTTGAAAAATTTCAATTTTCGATATCGTTTTTGAATTCCTCGAGAATATTGACGTTTTATCATTTTTGTTTCTGCAATTGGATGAGATGATGCTTAGTAGATATTTACCTTTTTTGTAATTTCCTTTTCTTCTTTCTTGTATAAATGCTCCAAAGAGCTTCGAAATTATTTAAACAGTCACCATTTAATAGATCAGTAGCAAAAAATTTAATAAGAACAATGTCTCAAGAAGTTCAAACTCCAGCTCCAATTCCAGCTGCAGCTCCAAATGCTAATGCTCATGCTCATGCTCAAAAGGCTCCTAAGAAATCTAAATTACAAGTCTCTTTAAAGACTCCAAAGGGTACAAAGGATTGGTCTGACACCGATATGGTCATTAGAGAAGCTATTTTCCAAACTCTTTCTAATGTGTTTAAACGTCATGGTGGTGTCACTATAGATACTCCAGTCTTCGAACTACGTGATATCTTAGCTGGTAAATACGGTGAAGACTCCAAATTAATTTATAATTTAGAAGATCAAGGTGGTGAATTGACTTCTCTACGTTATGACTTAACTGTCCCTTTTGCTAGATTTGTCGCCATGAATAATATTCAAAATATTAAGAGATATCATATTGCTAAAGTCTACAGAAGAGATCAACCTGCCATGACTAAAGGTAGAATGAGAGAATTCTATCAATGTGATTTAGATATTGCTGGTGCTTATGAAACTATGGTTCCAGATTCAGAAATTTTATCAGTCTTAGTGGAAGGTTTAACCGCTTTAGGTATAAATGATTTTAAGATCAAATTAAATCACAGAAAAATTTTAGATGGTATCTTCCAAATTTCTGGTGTCAAAGATGAAGATGTCAGAAAGATTTCTTCTGCTGTTGATAAATTAGATAAATCTCCATGGGATGTCGTAAGAAAAGAAATTACTGAAGAGAAAGGTCAATCTGATGAAACAGCTGATAAAATCGGTGAATACGTTAAATTAAATGGTTCTTTAAAGGAAATTCACACTATTCTCTCACAAGATGAAACTATAGTCTCAAATGAAATGGCTAAGCAAGGTTTAGATGAAATCGCTACTTTAATGACTTTCACTGAAGCATTCGGTATTGATAAATTTATTTCCTTCGATTTATCCCTAGCTAGAGGTCTAGATTACTATACTGGTCTAATTTACGAAGCTGTTACTGCTGCATCTGCTCCACCTGAGAACGCTTCTGAATTAAAGAAGAAAGCTAAGAAATCTGAAGATGCCTCTGAATACGTCGGTGTCGGTTCTATCGCTGCTGGTGGTCGTTACGATAACTTAGTCAATATGTTTGCTCAAGCTTCTGGTAAGAAATCTTCTCAAATTCCTTGTGTAGGTGTTTCCTTCGGTGTAGAAAGATTATTCTCTATCATAAAACAACGTATCAGTGCTCAAACATCTAATCTAAAACCAACCGCTACTCAAGTGTTCGTTATGGCTTTTGGTGGTGGTAAAGATTGGTCTGGTTACTTACCAGAAAGAATGAAAATAACTAAAGATTTATGGAATGCAGGTATTGAAACTGAATACGTATACAAGGCAAAGGCTAACCCAAGAAAACAATTCGATGCTGCTGAAAAATCTGGAGCTTTAATAGCTGTGATATTAGGTAAAGAAGAATACTTAGAAGGTAAATTACGTATAAAGAGATTAGGTCCTGAGTTTGCTGATGATGATGGTGAATTAGTTGATGTTAAAGATATTGTTCCAGCCGTTCAAGAGAAATTATCATCCATTCACGAAGATGGCGTTAATGAAGTTACTCGTTTAATTAGAGGTTTGTAATTTTGATCATTTAACATTATGCTCCTAGTGTTAATATGTACAGAGCAATAGAAGGCTATGATTTTGAGAGTCATAATATTTACAATCAGTGTCCCTAGTATATAAGGGGCCTAGAACTAATTTTTATATATTATGTAAAGAATAGTAATCTTGATAAAAAGAATAAAGAATGTAATATATGATTGTAGTACAGTCGGTTACATTACTCAAACAAAACGTTTACATCAGACAAATATTCATTTAGATTTAATTTTGAATGGTCTTCCTCTTTTTCTCTTAGGTAAAACTTCAACAACTTCTTTGGGTATGCTCTTATCACGTCTATGGTATGCTCTCTTTTTTCTAGGTAGAGGTTTTTCTTTTATATTTGATTTCTTATTGACCTGAGCTCCAGCTGATTTTTTCCTTCCTCTTTCTTTCAAAACAGGAGGAGCTGAAGCTACTAAACTCCTGTTTCGCAACTTCCGATCAGTCTTGGAAGTTTCCTGTTTATTTTTACCTGTTATCTTCACAGGTGTTGCAATTTTGGTTCTTTTAATCTTTGGAATATCTGGTACATCACCTCTCGATCCTACCTTTTGTGAATATTTTGGTGGCCTCCCTCTTCGCTTCACTATTGTATTTGTCCGAGCCTCTATTATTTCTTTATTCACCTTAGTAGAATCATTGGTCTTCTTCACTCTACCACCAGTTTTGAAATGATTTTTAGACTTGCTACCAAAAGGACGTCCTCTCTTTCTCTTCACGGGCGCCTCAATAACATCTGCGTGATTTTCACTAATCGGATTATTGAAGGCATCTATATCTTCAAAAGATTTTGCTATTAAGCTTTCCTCCATTTCAGCATTCTCTTCTACCTCACTCAAATCGTCATCCTTCATCAGCTCTCGAGTAACCCATGCTTTTGATTTGATGCTTAATGGATCTCTCTCATCAAATATGAAAAATCTACTTATTTCCTTTTGTAAGTCCAAGGTTTGGGCAAACTGCAGCAATTGTTCCAATTCATGCTTAGCTCTTTCAGCAACACTACTAGAAATACGTGAAGCTGTTTGAATATCCATAAGTTTCTTAAATAATGTAGTCATGTCTTCTTTAAGTTCATTAAACCTTGTATATGAAAATGTCCTGCATTTCCTTATTATATCTAAATCATCTTCAGAATTTAATTGTCTTTCTAAAGCTTTAAAAGACTCTTTATCTATATATTCATTCAGCACAAAATGCTTTAATAAGAAAGCTTCCGGATTCATTGTCAATTCTAACAACTTATCATCAGTCAAAGCCTTCTTTACGCTCGCAGACGACCTATCACTTATTAACTTAGTCAAATCCTTAATTTTGCCCAAATCTTTCAACAAAATGTCAATAAATTCAAGCTTGTTCTTTATATTCAAGTCGTCCAGGGTATTGTATGAGGGAATTGACTTGCTTCTTTGATCAATCAAAGGTGACCCTTTATTCAATTCCCTCTTCATAGACCAGTATTTACATATCTCAAAACTTAAAGGTTCAATGACTTTTTTATCAAAGTGAAAAATTTGTAGTACCTTTTGTAATATATCAGCAAATAAATGCGGTACAATTGGCGCATCAATAAACCCTTGTGAAGTAACATTTTCAAATTTCGAAGAATCATTCTGCTTCAGTATTTCATTTCTAACCGCCTTTATCCTATGGGAGCATTGAGGCCATCCATCAGGTAAGTGCTTATCGCAGAAACTCTTAAGGTTTTGACCATTCAAAGCAGTTTCAGCAATAGAACCGCTTTTTATAGGGCTCATGAAAAAACCTGCTTTCTTAGCACAACTCACATGATATGCAAGAAAGCAATTCTTTGAAGAACATTGAATACATGCGCCATCTTTTTGCTTGCAAATGATGCATCTTAATCTCCATCTAGACACAGGTATTCGTTCTATACCTTCTACTGGTTCTAAATAATGCCAATTTCCAAAACACAGCTCTCTTATCCATATTGCACACCAAACATGAACCCACGATCCGGAAGTGGTTCTTTTTAAAGCACCCCCTCTTTCGGGACATACAGCACAACGAGGCTTAATAGAACGTGACATATACTGTAGACAAGGTCGACAATACCATGCTTCAGGCGGTATAAAAATAATCCCGTAACAATCTTGATGAACCGCAATATTACAACGATCACAAAAAACTATATTATTATTTGTCGTTTCTTCTTCATCACATATTGAACATAATTCATCATGTAATGTTATTTGCGGTGGTAATGGTACGTGAGATTGAAAAGCCGAATACTGTAACTCTAGTAGAGTAATTAAAGATTCAAAGTGTATTTCTTTCATCTCTAGATTCAAAAACATGTCAGATAAATAGTGTATAAAAAGAAAATCTTGCTCATCCATGTCATAATAAGGATAAAACCCTTTAAATTGTGGTGAGATTTGCCTTATAGCATTGTAGTTAATATCAATATCAACCTTCAATTCTGGACGCAATTTTGTCAAATATGAGGTATTGGTATACATTTCTATCTCACTATTCTTCATTGTTTTAGGTTTTCTTCCTCTATTATGAATTTTATGTTGAACAATAGGTTCATTCAATTCTGAAAGTGTATATTTACATTCCTTAAAAGTTGCTGCATTATGTTCGATTGATAAAGGTTCAATAGTTGCTTTATCGTTAAATATTATCTGTTTATATCGAGATGTAGGAATAAAGGCATATTGATGAGCAATATCCCTACTACATATCGATGTATTATTATTTGTTATTCTTACCGGTAGAATTTCATCGCTTTTTAAGGTAGGATAGAATATCTGATAGGTGTTTTCCTCTCGGAGCTTAGGACCTTCATCTGTAGAGGTTCGCATTCCTTTTGAAATTGATTTTAATTGAGACTAAATTAAATGTGTACCTTGTTTCAATTTACACAAAACCGTGGTAAACTCTCTCATCAGCTACTCTTTAAATGATGGATTTCCTTCATTATTTACGCTTTTTGATGTGATTTAATTAATTTTCATCGGGAATAGAAAGAAAAAATGTATATTATGTTACCGATTTTGATATTGAGAAAGCGATGCCTTCCTATAAATTTGAATAGTTAGTAGCTTAAAGGGAGAACAAGAAGAGTTCAATGGAATATATTTTCTCTTATTATACTCGCACGAATACACACACATATATATATCTAATGTTTATAATTATCTTTTCCTTTCTAGTAAAACTTCATCGTACGTAGGTGGAGAGGGTGGACAATCTTGGCACAGGGTGAACCCTTCTTTAAATAGACTATTCTTAGACTGTTTTGAAACCTCTTGTGAAGGTACATTTTGCTCCGTAATCACATCATCCAAATTACTATACAATGTATTACTTCTCAAACTACTCGCAGAACCCCTGCGATCGCTAAGTCGTGTAATATTACCAGAACTATTTCTTGGTGACAATTGTGGAGAAGGTGGAACAGAAATAGCTTCTTCAAATGTAGGTAAGACGGGTTCTAATTCCACAAAGGAATCAGTTGCACAATTATAATCAGGTAATTCCATATTACCATCATTACATAGATCAGATACTAGGTATATTGGAGTATCGATTAATACCTCAAAATGGCGCATAGTTTTAGGGTTAGAAGCATCAGGCATACTAATTCTAACCATTATTTCTAGTTTATGTTTACATCTTATATTCTTGAAATTACCACTGTTTAAGTATAAACCTCTCTTGGGTTTGTTTATTCTTGTTAATACCTTAAATTGTTCCCCACTATCTGTATAAATTTTGGTAGCATTAAATTCACGGTCAGTTGTACTAGAGCTTACACTAGAGCTTCTAGATTTATTCTTTGAAGAACTAGTCTTTGTAAGAAGATTAAGGAAACTACTACTACTGCTCACCTTAGGAACTGGTGATCCCGTTATATCCATTTGATCTTGTTGTGAAATAAATGAGAAATGATCAATACCATACGGAGGAGTTACTTTAGCGGTATGTCTATCCATATCAATGTATTTAGGAAATTTTAGCTTTGACTCGATCGTAACAGGTTCTATAATGCTTTTATGGGAGGTATCTGTATTCTTAGAAGATGGTAACATTAATAAATTATCATTTATAGTATTTTGAACAATTTCTTCTCTTATAGCAGTAGCGCCTCTGCCTTTTCCTCTTATCTCTAGTAATGGTAAAGTACGATTTTTCCTTCTTTTATTGATATATTCATTAAAGAATACACTATAAGGATCCTTTGCAATAGAATCTGTCTGTTGGAAAGTATATTTAGATTCCTTATTTGAGATGGAGATCTTTTCAACTATACCAATACGAACTCTTTTAATTGATATATCTTTGATTAACGGAGAAATTTTCATCTTCACTGGAATTTCACTATCTAATGGAACATATTTTTTAGGGAAAGAGAATTCGTAAGCAATCGCGTCATTCCAAGTCTTATTTATATAAATCGGCTTATTTGCAGTGGATTCTGATATCGATGGTGGTATTCTTACTACATTTAAGGGATATTTAAGTAAAATTTCTCGAGAATCAGAACCTGTGGAGTTTGAGATAGTAGTACTATTGGTTGAGTTTTGTCGAGCAAATTGTGGTGGAGTAGCAGAATGAGAAGAGAAAGAAGGTGAAGTTTGAGAATAGTTTAATTGCAGATGACTTTTTAGTTTTTGTAATACAGAGGTATCAGTAGATTGACTATTGTTAGAATATTCTTCTTCGTCTTCATCAGCAGTATCCAAATCGTTTGAGAAATTAATAGCATTTTCTGAGAAAGATCTCTGAACCATTTTTGGCGTCGATGCTTTTGAAACTGATGAATTTCTTCTATATGGGATATTATTATCAGTTGGACCAGAGGAGTTAATATTTACAATAGTAGCTAATCTTAACATGTAAGAAACATGAGCGGAAGGGAAATATAAAGTTTCAGGAATCGTATTTTCTAATGCAATGGAAAGGATAAATACATAATCACCAGGGATTAGTTTTTCTTTATGTTTATCATATTTATTTTCATTATCCTTCAGTGAATTTAAAAGATTTTGACTTATATTGCCCTTTTGTATATATTTAGCATTTTTTGGAGATCTGTTCTTGAATAAACGTATCTTTGGTTCCTGATTATTATCAGTAATATCTCTTTCTGAAGAGGCATTACTTGGTATGAATAAGTTAAAATTATGAGGTTTTAAAGTCCAATTAATACTATTTGGTTGATAAAATTCTTCATTTAATGAATTATCTGATGGCATACCATTTTTCCATGAGACTCTAACATTTGAAGAGAGATTAACTCTTATAGCTGATAATTCAGTTTCGTGTAATATTGAAACCACTAGAGCGATATTAGTTGGAGTTATATCTGTATTTATCTGGGTATTATTATTTTGTCTTCTCTTATTTGGAGAATGGTTAACATTTTGAGTTAAGGAATTAATATTAGTTAATGATAAGTCATTAGTTTCGTCTAAAGGATCATCATCATTTTCAGTATTTGTATTATTACCAATATTATTCCTTACATTATCACTTGAATTATCTGAAAAAGAAGAAAGCTCATCATTATTCTCATTAGATTCAACCAACTCTATATCCTGAGCTGGATTAATAATATCTGTATCTAAATCTGTTTCCAACGACAGATCTAAATCATCAGAACTAGATTGAGATTCAGGTAGAAACACTGCCTCACCTGTTGTTGCAATTGAAATTCTTAAATTATCATTTAAGAATAAGAATTTTTGTGGTGTAAAACCTTTATAGGTTAGATAAGTTGAAAGGTATTCCTTTGAGAAAAAATTTGGTTTCTTTATCATTTGAGATCTATTGTTCATTGAATAATGAGAAGAAGAAGAAGAAGTTGATACTGAGGCTCTTCTTTTCAAAAAGTAGTCATTATGAATATTAGTATTACTAGTGTTAGCGTTGATGTTGTTTTGAGATAAAGTTGATTGATCAGATAAATTTCTTGTAATTATCGGAGAAGAGGTACTTTTATGCTTTCTCAGTATTTGTCTTCTTTGATTTGCAGTAAGAGCAGGGTCATTATGTAAAATTGATTTATTGTTGTTGAGTTCTTTTGAATATGTATAATTATTAGAAGATAATGGATCTATTTCATTATCATTTGATAATAAATCTTCATTGAAATTTGGAGAGTTATCATTTGGACCGAATATAGAAGATAAGATATTTTTAATACTTGAAGGTCTTCTCTTTCTACTATTAGAGTCTATAGAGCTGGTCATTGATGTAATAGAAAGTCTTCTTTCTGTATTCGAGGTATCGTCTATGGGGTATGATATCTTTGTATAACTGTTGTCAATTGATTTTGTCATTCTTGTTGTGATATAAGAATTAAATTAGTTTTTCAAATACCAGTAAATGTGAGTATGTCTTAGCACTTAGAAAGTTATTTAATTATTCAATCTCGACTTATGTGCCAGCTTGTAAAATGAAGACGGTGTATAACGATCGAAATCACGAAGGCAGTAGTATAGTAATATAGTAAAGCCAATTTCCAGGGAGCCACTAAGCCCAACACAAGGAATGAGAATAGATCACATAGAATGGCTGACCTGATAGCATGGTATATATAATAGGACTCGTTATCTTTAGCTATCATAGGCATCGTAGTCAAATCCCATATAAAGATGTGATTTACATCAGACAAGGGCCGTCCCAAAGCGGAAATCTTAGATCTCGAGGAAAATTGTAATGGGGAAATCATTTTGCTCGACAGGGCCGCAGAGCACCTTACCTCATCCTGGACCCAGGCAGGCCGACGGGCTCTGCCTGGCCTCCTTTTCAGGCCGTGGGGGGACGCAGCGCTGCACCGCAGCTGCTATTATTACGGTTCTGCCTAACCCACGGTAAATCCCTCGGCGGCTCGATGGTGGCACAGTTACCGTTTCGAGTCCTTTCGTAGGCAGGAAAGGGTGGGCCCAGTGGTAACCGACAT
The DNA here is from genome assembly GCA_030571575.1 of Kazachstania viticola. Lineage (NCBI taxonomy): Eukaryota > Fungi > Ascomycota > Saccharomycetes > Saccharomycetales > Saccharomycetaceae > Kazachstania > Kazachstania viticola. Next base: position 35,701 of record JAJLXZ010000010.1, read on the forward strand.
TAGCACTTTGTACCGTTTCTTTTTTTCTACTGGCAATTCGCAATGGATTTGGATCCTTGCAATTCCCAATTTAAGCGTGCATATCCGGTTCTGCCCGAGAGTTGTTCCTTCTAATTTTAATCACAGAGATCTGTGGGAATATAGGGATTGGTCCTGTTCTCAGTAGATGTAATTGGAATAAGATAGGATCGATGAGGTTCTCGTACAAAATACTCTCTCAAGCCTTATCCTCATAAAATAGTATAGATGCAAAACCCTAGGGCCTTTAGGGTTTTTTCTCATACCTGAATTTCTCGGCTTTTCATAAAACTTGAAAAATTACAGCGACGGCCGTAATTCAAGAAAAATGAAAAATACAGAAAACATAGCTTTGCTTGAATATGGATGGATAGATGGGTGATTTATTAGGCTTTGCTGAACAGTAATAAGTTTTTTGCTCTTAGGTGATTTACAATCCAATTTTTCATTCTTCTATTTAGTTGTTGTAGAATTGAATTTGTTAGAACCTATTTTTCTGCTACTATTATAATATTTACTCTTACTCTCTTTAAATGGGTTCTTCATTGAGAAGCTTTATTAAGGATGTTCGTGCTGCTAAGACTCTAGCTGATGAAAGAGCTATTATTACTAAACAATCTGCGAAAGTTAGAACGAAATTGAGAGATGATCATTTACCTCATGAGAAGAGAAGAATCAATATTCAAAAACTTCTTTATCTTTACATCCTAGGTGAAAAGACCCACTTCGGTCAAGTAGAATGTATCAACCTTATCGCTTCAGATAACTTTATAGACAAGAGACTAGGCTATTTAGCCTCAATGTTACTTCTAGATGAATCCCAAGACCTCCTTACTTTATTAACAAATATGTTAAATAATGATCTACATCATTCAAATAAATATATTGTCTCTTTAGCACTAACTACTCTTGGAACTCTGAGTTCCATAGATTTAGCAAGAGATTTATGCCCCGATGTTAGTGATATTATCTGCAACTCAAATGATCCCTATTTATTAAAGAAAGCTCTACAATCTTTGGCTAAATTATTAGGCAAAGATTTATCCTTAGTTAGCACAACGGTCTTAGATAATATTAAAAAGAGAGTTATTGCAAATAGTATTATTTGTACTCATGGAGTTCTTCTAGGTATCTGTAAAGTTACTCAATCAATCTTAAAGAATATAGAATCTTATAAAAATGAAGATCCATTGAATGAAAAACCTTCTATGACTTTCCTCGATTCCATATCTTCATTATTACATCCATTACTCATGAAACTACCTGAATTAAACTCTAAAAATTTAGACCCTGCATATGATGTTCAAGGTATTCAAGATCCATTTTTACAATGTGAATTACTAGTCACTTTAAAATGGTATTTTAAAATTGGAACACTTTTCAATCATGATCCAATATTACAGTACGAAGAGCAATTCAATGATATATTGACTCAGGTTGCTACAAATACTGTCTCTTCGAAAAATCCTGGTCATGCTATCCTTTATGAATTAACTAGAACAATTTTTGAATTGAACTCTTCTCAACCTTTAAGAGTATTAGGTGTAAATATATTAGCTAATTTCTTAAAGATTGGTAAAAATAAAAATGCAAATAGTAATAATATTAAATATGTTGCATTGGACTCGTTAATTAAAGCAGTTCCAAATGAACCAACAGCTGTACAAAGACATAGAAAATATATCTCTCATTGTCTTCATGATCATGATATATCTATCAAATTTAGAGCTCTAGAATTAACTTTTGCCATCTTAAATGATGATAATATAAAGGAACTAACAGCAGAATTAATATCTTTCTTAGAGAGATTATCTACTTCAAATAATCATTACAATTATTCTTATATCGATATAGATGATTCAAAGGGGTTAATCACTTACACTGTAGATAATTTAATCGATAAATTCGAATTATCTAAATCAATCGACGATATCTTCAAATTGGATAACCTTATCAAGACTTTAAAATTAGTTGGGAAATATATTTCTTTAGAAAAGATTAATAATTTCTTAATCACTATAAATAATATCGAAAATATCGAATATAAGATAAAGGCTCTATCTGAAATGTTATCATTAACTATAAATATTGATAATCAATCAAAAGAAAAAATTTATAACTTACAAGAAAATATTGGCCTTCAATTAATATCTGTATGGTGTATCGGTGAATATGGTGATTTGATATTAGCAAATAGTGATACTTCATCTAAAGATATCACCGATTCTAAGTTAACCAATTACCTAATTAAACTTGATTCCATACATAAATTAACTTCAAATACGACAGTAATCCACTACATTCTAACTAGTTGTTTAAAACTTTCTACAAAGATCAACGATTCCGAATCCATAGAAAAATTAAGGCAACTTATCCTTAACCATACCAGGGATTCAAATCTAATGATACAGACAAAAAGTGTTCAATACGAATTATTATTTAATCAACCTGTGTCGGTAAAAAAATTAATCTTACAAGCAATGCCAAAATTTGAAAGAAAAATCATATCCATTAGTGAAGATAGTAATAATCCGATTTCGAATGCTACCACTTTAACGAATAAAAAAGTTGAACAAAAAGTATATGCTGACGATGTCTTATTAGATTTATTGAATGATACTACTGATGATATGAAAAACACTTCCATATCAGTACAACCATCTACTACAGCTAATTTATTAGCTGACTTATCTTCAAAATCATCTATTAACATACCAGAAGGTAGTCAAGTTATTCATTCTAGTTCAAATGTAGATGTATACGCTAATATTGGTGAAAGTAAAGACGCAGCTGCTCATATAGAATTATATTTTAAAGCCAAAGACAATGACCTAGTTTCATTAAAAGCATTGTGTGCAGTAACCAAGACGCAAAAGTTAACTTTAGGACAATTATATCCAAACGATACTGTATCTAAGGGTAAAGTATCTAAACAATTATTGAAAATTACTGGTTCTGGTAAACTTAAATTAAGAATAAAACTTACTTTTTTCATCAATGGTAGTACCCATGCGACAGACGAACAATTTGATTATAAATTTGAAGGAACATTATAGAAAAGAAATGTATCTAAAAGCTTATAAAAAATAAACAGAAAATCCATTATACTACTAATAGAGAGTAGAATCTTAACAGCTGTTATATATGGTATATACTTCATCAAAATCCGTAAATTATATAATATATCATTTATACACTAGCATGATAATGAGAGTATTCCTTACTGATTCTTAGCTTAATGTTCAGGATGTCTAGAAACACCACTTGCGTGAGAACCTGCACCCTGCATTGATTCTCTGATATCATCTCTGCTAATCTTATTAGCCTTACTCATGAATTGATCATAAACTGGTTCGATAGCTTTAGACCAAACCATGGTAGCACCACCAGTTGAAGGAATAGCAATGTAAAGTAAAAATACAACCTTAATGAACCAGTAAAATGGAACAAGGTATAAGATAGCACCTGACCAAAATTCAATAACGTTTAAGAAACCAAAAATAATCCAATAAGCTAACAATTGAGAGTCATCATTTTTAGTAGAAGTCTTAATGGCGACGATTGAAAAGTAAGTTGGAACAGCAAAACCAACAAAATTGGATAAAATTTGTCCAATACCACCAACATTTAAAAATGTCAATAAAAGGTAAACAAAGGAAGCTGAAGAAAATAAATATGATCTTGGAACTTTGGTCTGTTTTTCCAATGTGTCAAACAATTGGTTTTTACTCAAATGTTGATCAAATTGTTTAAATTGAGAAGTAATTGAGGAAGCAAAATCGGCCATTTTAGTTACTATGTTAAAACTTGGTTATGTATTCTATTACTCTTTTGCTATTATTCTATTGTATATGGTATCCCTTTTACCATCAGTTTTTTTTTATTTTTCATTGATTCAAAAATAAAAGGTTTTCACGTAATATGCGATCATGTGATAAGAAATAATTAAATAATCACTACAATATTATAGAAAAGATGTAAAGTTTACAACATTCATATCTATCACATATAGTGAGTTAAATTTTGTTAAACATGTCCTAGAGATATTATCTTTTTTAAATGCATCGGAGTTGTAAAAGCTTGGATATCATATAACATTGTTTTACTTTTCTTGTTTCGATTCTAGCGTCACCAATTAGTAGTGATTACTTGACAGATTTAGAAGATTGAATTTAACACTTGGATTTTATATTCAAGCTACACGCATACTAGGCTTTTTTTGTTAGAAAGAGATTACTATTCATTGTGTGGTAATGTATATGGCATTCAGATGTCTAACAAAAAAATACAGTAGATAGAATATCCAAACAGGCAACTACGGTAAAGGTTTCAAACAGAAAAGTAATAACCGATATTCTATATTCATAAAGCTGAAAGATAATACGATATCATTCTATAGAGTGTGCTTATTATTAATTGCGATCAACTTACAAGTCCTTATTAGAAGACAACAAGGTATTATTAGTTATTAGTTGATGCAAGAAATATATAGATTTATTTTATGAACAATACGTTTTCCACTATGGATAGATTCTAACATTGTTTGATATAATTATGTTTATTAATGGTAATTGTCTGCTTGCTCTTCTAAGATCAGGGGATACAAGATGAAAAATATACAATTTTTACACAATCAGATCTTCTTGCTTTCTATACTTTTTCCATTTAGATGTTCTAATACACTATAATTTTCCTTGCACTTCTACTCCTAAGTATCTATAATGTCTCAAACAATTATATCGTATAATATCGTATAATATCGTCATTACAGATTAAATTATAGTTTCAACACAAAGAACAGTGCAGTTAATGAAATACCAGCCATCTCTAAATACAATAACACTTTAATATTTTTACAACCTATTACAAAACAAACTAATAACTACTTGTTAATCCTTGGCCTTTCTTTTTACTAGTTCCCAGTGTTGGAACAATATGATATTGTGACACTTACACTCACTAAACTGACCAAGGAATTATACAAATAATCAATACTGACGAAATTATACAATAGAATGTTTGAGACGTTATAGTACTTAGGAGAAAAAGTGCAAAGAAAATTATAGTGTATTAGAACATCTAAATGGAAAAAGTATAGAAAGCAAGAAGATATAATTGTGTAAAAACTGTATATTTTTCATGTCTTGTTACTTCTGTCCTCAAAAAGACAAGCAGACAATTATAATATAGAATTATTATTACTAAAAAAAAGACAATGTTAGAATCTATTCACACCGATAAACCTATTGTTCATGAGAAACTTCGTAAATAAAAATTAAATATAGTAATAAGTATTAATATATATTCAAAAAGAAGTCCAACCTAATTATGCATATTACCACTCAGTCATTCAATTAGCGAAAGACACGTGACAGTTAAAAGGTATTATTACAGTTTTTAATTTTCAACAAGTCTATTGTATTTGGTAGTCGTATTGAAAGACAAATTGTTATTAATACTTGATGATCTTTTTTATATAAAATACATAATAAATAGAATTTAAAGAAAGACAAACTTATTCATTCGTTCTCAATAATTCGTGGGCTATTTATATGTTTTATTTTCTAATCCTGTTCTCATACAATTATCCTATAAGACCGTTTTCATGACTCATCTTAATTACTTATCCTTATTATTCTTCTTGGGATTTACCAGTCTCATAATGAACTTAAACTCCTTGTTAAGTCGTTCTTTTTATTGGTTAAATAGTTCTTATCATAAATCCGACTTTTATTAAACGGTGATTATCCCTAGTATGGAAAACGGTATTATTTATTATTCATCACGTGCCAGGGTCGGGTCTTTTCATAATACAACAAAGTCGTTAATTAATAAGCGGATTTAGCTCAGTTGGGAGAGCGCCAGACTGAAGATTTAACTTCGGTCAAACATTAAGATATCTGGAGGTCCTGTGTTCGATCCACAGAATTCGCATTTTTGTCAGTCTGCTATGAATAATAATCAGTATTTCTGTATACCAAGTATTTTAGATTATGCTTAATTGATATTTTATTATCTTTTCTTATTTTTTAATTGGTGGAAGAAGTGATATAGCAAATTAACTTGGTTTTCTCGTAGTTGAAAGTACTACTTATGTTCTGACGTGAGTCCAATATTTGACACTAAGCATACATTTTGTACTTACAAAACTGAAAGTTCTAATTTTGCAACTGTAAGAACGTTTTTTATTAAAATATTTTATTGAATGAATTATTTATTAAAGACTAAATAATTTATTAACATATTCTTAATTGAATGAATTTTTAAAACTTTTTTTAGAAATTAGTGAATGTCAACGCCTATTTTTTTATTTTATTTAATTCTATAACTCCTCAAAGGACAGACAGGCCTGAGAGAAAATATGAGTGCCAGACTAGACAAACACATCATACACAGTAACAGTAATAGAGATTTGTTAAAAATCTACTGTGATATATGAGATTAGTTTGTAAAAACAATTTCTTTAATAGTGGCACCTTTCGGATCGTCATCGTCATCAAAAGTTCCTTCTACCGAAACAATAACATAACGAGCCTTTTTCCATTCATTAATATCTTCAACATTATTAAAACAACTTAAAGAATGGTTAAAGTCAATATTATTATAATCTATTTTAAACTCAGTTACATTACTTGGCATTAACTCAACTAACGAACCTTGAACAACTTCATTATAATACGGCTCTGAAGGTGTCACTTGTAAATCTTGTAATATAGGAACAAAAGTTTTATGTAGTAAAGGCGAATCTGAAAGTTGATTAATAATTTTATCAAAATCACTTACTTTCCAACTCAAAATACTCAAGATATCTGCAGCACATTCGCCAGCGATACTATCATCAGCATCGAGATGATAATTTAAAACGTCCTCTATCTCACTTTGAGGTGCGATAGAATCACTGTTTTCCAATATGGCAGTGACATTTGTAAATATCTGCTCAATTTTTTCAGTGTGAGGCAGAATTGAAATTGAAATGTTCTTTGCAGGTCTTTGTCCCCATAAAATCATCCCTCTATTAATAGTTTGGGCGTTTTCACTTCCTAAATCAACCAAGAGCTTACCCACCTTGCTTTTATCGTTAGGTTGCCAGTGTGTATAATTATTTCCATCAACAGCAGAGAAACCAACATCGCCTGGGACACCTGCAGTTAGATTTGTAATTTGTCTATTCTCTGCAAAGTTGTCCTTAATATTTAATAAAGGTTCAAATAATGGAAGCACAAATTCCTCATTTGGATTTAATACGTAGTAATTTCCTTTATATTTTTCCTTCCTATCTATTTGATTTTCCTCTCTACGATGTAGATTAGTATCTTCTGTTTTCATATTACCATGGAAAGTATTTATGTCTTGATCATGGATCACATCTCTATTTGGAACCAAAATATGAATAGGTTTATCACCAGACTTATGCACTATTGTACCATTATTATCATCAATAATAATATCAAGTACCTGTCCCATATATTTAAAATTCCTAATTGCTATACCGCCAGGTAGTAACGGCAATTTTGTTGGGTTAAACTTCAAGAGTCTTGAGATTTTTTTGGACTCAGGATCAACTTCATATGAGTATCTGATCCCAGTTAACCCAAATAGGATACTCTGCAAAAACCCTCCATTAGCGGTCAAAAAAGGAAAAGCTGGTTGGGTTAAACCATTAGTCAAGAAATTATCATCGGACTGTTCACTGAATTGAGCAAATGGGGCCCTAAGGTATGGTAATACCGATTTATATAAATAACTTTGAGAAGAGCATCCATGATTCAGTAATCCAGCAGCAGCAGCGACAAAAACAGGATAAGTCATGGCAGGTCCAGAAGCAGACTGCCTTTCCGAATAATAATAAAGATCTTTGATGGCGTTGTTTAATATGGATTCATCATCGATGTATCCTAAAGGATATACCATCAAGGTGACATCAGCTTGTTTTATTTCGACCGAACTATTCATACCTGAATATTCTAGTGTAATATTGGAAGGTGATCTTGGAATATAAATATTTTCAGAGATATCTATCCACTGGGGATCGACATACTCTTCTAAGTGAGTACCAATATCAGTAGCCCACTTCATTAAATTTTTAATACCGGCATTAGTAAATGCACCATTATTTACATGATTTGCAAATTCATCTGGATCAGTTAAGTTATAAGTTTCGTATTTTGATAACGTTGAATTATATTTAACATAACTTTTAAAGAGTTCAGCAGCATCTCTAACTATTGGCCAAGTTGTATATCTTAAATATTCTTCGTCAGCACCTTCACCGCCGTTCATGTATACGGAGAAAGATGCCATAGCAATATCGACGTTAATATGATATTCATAATCAACGCATGGACCAGTTGAAGTACAGTTTGCATACCTACCAGATGTCCAGGGATATGCGGCACCTGGATAGCCATATTTCGCAGCATTTAATTTTGCTTGATGATGGGTTGAGTTCCTATAGTTACTCATATGCCTGGCAATATTAGGGAAGAAAGGTAGTAAAGCTGGTTGCATCCAAATATCTGCATCCCAAAATACCATACCACCGTACGAATCTGAAGAAAGGCCTCCAACAGCAACAGGTAAGCCACGTTCATCAGATACGTTAAAATTTCTAGTATTAGCCAATAATTGATATAGAGATGACCTTGCCGTCATCTCTAATAATGAGTCCGAAGGAATTTCAATGAAAGCATCATTATACAAATCATACCAAGCACGTTTATGGCTAGATAGTAAAGTTTCATAATTACCTCTGCTATTTAAGGCCACCTTTTTTGCCAGTTCTAAATTATCAGCTGCAGTATTTCCATGAAAATTATTAAATTCTGTAGACATAATCCCTACATATTTGTGAATTATTATTCTTGGTTCTTCTTTTGTAAAAATATGATGGTAAGTTTGTTTCACATTCTCGGTATCCATAGAGCCTTCACCCTTGATGAAAGATTCTTTTCTTAGTGTATCATTACCATTTTGGGCCATTACATGCACAGAACAAGTCGAAAAGAAAGCAGCATTAGAAGAAGGAACGTTTTCCGGTTCAACAATCATATATATTCCCTCATATTGATTTCCTGTGGTCTCATTATTCATATGACCTAAATCTCTCAAAATAGTTCTTTCAGAAGTACCAAAGTCAAGGATATCGAAAACGTTTAGGTCAATATTGTCAAAATCAGGAGGTAAATTATCCATATTCAAAGATATCTCCAAAGTGACCATACCTAATGGATGAATCTTTCTATGAGCCCATAATTCACTCTTTACATGAATAGAACCATTCATCCAATCTAGTTGTGTTGTCACAATACCGTCTTTCATAGATAAATTCTGACTATAATTGATGATATCACTTGAGTTGATCATTGTTGAGTTGAACCAATTTGTCTGATTGTTTATATTAAATTGAAGATCAGTCCACTGTGGAATGGAAGATATAACTGTGGAATAACCTTCATCATCTAGCTCAGGAAAATTAGTAGAGTTGAGCTTTGATTGTAAAGAATAAAAATCAGAAACAAATGCACCAGCAAACCTTTGATTTCTTAATGGCCATCCATTATTTAAAGCACCAGGTTCTTTAGACCAAAAATTTAAAGTATCTAGAGCATAACCAAAACCAATGTTAGGTATTCTAGATCCAATATAACCATTAGCTACATAAGGTTGTCTAGAATATGTATTTTCGGAAAAGAATGACGTACCAAGTATCATATTCTCATCGTCATAGTACGCCGTATCAAAATCAGTCAACAATTCATATAGTTTTTTGGAGGCCTTCCTTATCTCAGGATTCGACTTTAAATCATGAGATTCTGAAGCAGGAAGTATTGAACCGACTTGTGAAATATTGTTCGTTTCTGATTTAGTCGATGAAACTGAATTAGAATGATCAGTCCATCTATGTGAGAAAAAAGAAAATAGAGAGTAACCATTACAAATATTAGCAGTAATTATTATAATGTATATCAGAGATACTAGTAAAAACATTGTTAATAAGAAAATGGTAGAATATAGAAAAGCTTTATAAGATTTTTTTTTCCTAGAGTTGTCACTAGTACTATGTATATTTGTATATTTAGAATTATGATTTTTTATTCTTTTTAAAGCATCCATTGTAAAAGTTGTGAAAATTCTGTAATCAAGAAGGAAAGGAAAGGTATAGTTTTAAAAATATGACAAATTTGTTCTAATTTATAATCCTTTTAGTAGTCTCTTTCCCCGGATTTTGTTATAAGTAATAACAGGAGAAATAAAAAAATATAAGGAAAGGCAACTAAGCTTCGACGTCTTAATGTTACGGGGTAGTTAAAAAAGCAAAAAAACTGGGGTATACGTTAGTTTCTTTGATATCTCTCTTTCACAAAACTTGAATTTGTTATCTAAGATGAGTTCAATCAAAACGTAGAATCTAAGCTGTATTAGAAAGAAGGGGGAGAGGAGTTACAGTGGGAATATTATTCAAAAATGTGAAGGAAGCCCGATCCGTAATCCCAAATGCTAAAGAGGTAACAATTTTAAAATAGAAAACTAACTAAAATGTTAACTGGACCCTGACTTTACAAAAGGAAGTGCTGAGTCGCTGCTTTTCAAGTGTCTGATAAAAAGAACCCTGGTTGTTTAAAAAACCTGAAAGGAGTTAAGGAAAGCACGAAAAAGGATTTCTTTGACAAATATCTGACGTACTATCTGTAGCCTTGCAGCAATATGAGTGTATAAATAATTTTAATGGGCTCTTTTGCAAGCTATCCTTGGATCTGAGATCTGACACAAAAAAAGAATTTAGGAAGTCGCTTTTCCTCCCTTGGTAACAAAGCAGGCAGCGATGCAGAAAAAAAGGATCAGCAGATGAAGGAAGCATTTCAACTGTTTTTAACTGGGAGAACGGCACGTTAAGAAGTTCAGGGAGCATCAAGAAGTGTATGTAGTTTAGTGTATCCCACCTCCTGTGGGGCACCGCCCTGGTCTGAAGGTGGTGGATGATTCCTTGGTTAATGGACTTGGACTGTCTTTTCAATGTGCCATAATATTTTGTTATAGTTTGTTAAATGCACTGGATGTGTAGTAACATATACTCTTCGTTACTGCATGTACTATACAGACCTTGCTTCTCTTATTCTATCGGTGTAAACACCAATTGCATACAGAGTGTAATACCTTGGAATATATACAAAACATAGAAGTACATTTGAGCTTAGCAAACCACTCTATGCAGCTTAATTATAGATTCTAATTAGAAATTAAAATAGAGGAAGCAATGCCTTGACATTCAGTGACAGATTCTCTGATTTCATCTTAATATCAATCTCTTCTATATTGATGTTAGCGGTTAAAAAATGCAATATTTTCTCGCTTGAAACGATCACTACAATTATATCAAAATCAGTTTATGAGATGTATAGTAGTTGACTGAAAATACACTAGACTAGGAATCAAAACAGCATTGTATTAAAAGTATCACCAACAACATTGACATACAGATGGCTAGCATGGACACCCTCAAAGATTCCACTTTATCACCAAACCCATCTGAAGATGTCAAGAACCCATCAAATTATAAGAGAATCACGGACGATGATCTATACAGGCACTCTACACAATACAGGATGTGGTCCTTTACTAAGGAAAATCTAGAGGAGAAAAGATTAGCAGTAAATAAGAGTGCAGCTCTAAATGTTCATAAAAAATTGGAAGAATTTATGGAAACTGAAGGTAGTAACCTCACTGAAACCGAAAAGATATCACTCAAGGAGAAAGCAATTCCTTTAACAATGGAGGAAGAAACAGTACTAGTAAATTTTTATGCAAAGAAAGTTCAAATAATATCACAGCATTTAAATCTTCCCACAGAAGTCACTGCTACGTCAATAGCGTTCTTTAGAAGATTTTATCTAGAGAATTCTGTAATGGAATATGATCCCAAGAATTTAGTTCATACAACTATCTTTCTCGCATGTAAATCTGAAAATTATTTCATAAGTGTAGAATCTTTTGCAAAGAAGGCTAAATCCAATAGAGAAGCTATACTGAAGTATGAATTCAAACTATTGGAGAGTTTAAAATTTTCATTGTTAAACCATCACCCTTATCGTCCACTCCATGGTTTCTTTATAGACATTCAATCAGTATTACGCGGTAAAGTAGATCTAAACTATATGGGGAAAATTTATGATATGTGCAAGAAAAAGATAACTGATGCTCTGCTGACTGATGTGATATACTACTTTACACCACCTCAAATAACATTAGCAATCTTTCTAATGGAAGATGAGCAGTTAATTACTAAATACTTGGAATTAAAATTTGGGAAGGAACTTTCTCCTAGTGAGGCTGATGCATCCAATAAAGACAAGAGTGAACCCAATAAAGAAACGGAGAAAGATAAAACTGAAGATGAAAAAAATAATGATGAAGAGAAGAAAGATACATATATAGAGTCTTTGCAATTGGAAAAGCTATTAGTAGTTATTAGATCTTGCAAAGATGCAATTGAAAACTCAAAAAGTGCTTCTGTAGATGAGGCTAAAGCAATTGCAGCTAAAAACTATTACAGTCAAAACCCACATATATTCCTTCAAAAGTTGAAAAGAAAACATCAAGAAGTTGATGGTACTACAGTAGAATCGCCAGAAAAGAAGAGCAAAATATAAACTACTTCTTTGTGTTTTAAACAGTATAATTATATCTACAGAGGAAAAAACATATAGCGTACATATGTTTTGTTATACTTCTTATATATCTATATTTTTATCTTGGTTTTAGTGAAAAACAATAAATATATCAAGCATTTATTAGTTTTGGGATCTTTGGCTTCTTGTCCCCACCAATATTTTTACGATCATCACTATCAGGACCTTCTATTATAGTATTTGTAGTATTTTTCAATTTATCAATAGCTTCACCTTTACAAACTTTTTCAATTTCTTTAGCATCTAATGTTTCATATTCTATTAAACCTTTCGCTAGTCTGTTCAATTCTACTCTCTTATTATTTAATAACTTTCTTGCTCTTTCTTCAGATTGCTTCAATGTTTCAATGATTTCATTATCAGCCAAGCTTCTAATTTTTCCAGACCAGCTATCCCAATTATCTGCTAAATTAACAGGCCCAAGGTCTGTACTCATACCATACTGAGTAATCATTGCACGGGCAGTTTCAGTTGCACTTTGTAAATCAGAACCGCAACCACTAGTAGTATTATCTTTACCATAGATGATTTCTTCTGCTATTTTACCTCCCATACAAACGTCTAGACGTGCTAGACATTCCTTCTTTGTCAAATCAATTTTATCCATTTCTGGTAATTGGAAAGTAATACCCAATGCTCTACCTCTTGGTAGGATTGTAGCTTTATATAAAGGAGTTGCACCACTTGTAAACATAGCCATGATGGCATGACCAGCTTCATGAAATGCAGTTGCCTTTCTAGCAGCATCAGTGAGTACCATTGTCTTTCTGGCAGCACCCATTAATATTTTATCCTTAGCCCATTCGAAATGTGTCATGTCAACAGCAATTGCATCTTGTTGGCAAGCATAGACAGCAGCTTGATTAACCAAATTTGATAATTCAGCACCTGATAAACCAGGAGTACCACGAGCAATAATAGTTGGATCAACATTAGCATCTAATGTAATTTTCTTCATGTGCAATTTCAGTATATCAGCACGACCCCTTACGTCAGGTAAATCGACATTGACAACTTTATCAAATCTACCAGGCCTAGTTAATGCTTTGTCTAAAGCCTCTGGGAAATTAGTTGCACCGATAATAATGACACCACTTGTTTGAGAAAACCCATCTAATTCGACTAGTAATTGGTTTAAAGTCTGTTTGGCATAAGCTTGATCTTTTGGATTACGCTTACCTCCAATTGCATCTAGTTCATCAATAAATATGATTGCTGGTGCACGAGATCTAGCCTGTGAGAATAAATCACGGATACGCTTGGCACCAACACCTACATATACCTCATCAAATTCAGAACCCGACATAAAAAAGAAATCAACACCAGCTTCACCAGCAGTAGCCCTTGCTAACAATGTCTTACCGGTACCAGGTGGACCAGTCAATAGGACACCCTTTGGTAATTTACCTCCCAAAGATTCGTATTTTGTTGGATCCTTTAAAAAATCTACAATTTCCTCTAATTCTGCACGAGCTTCATCACAACCTTTCACATCATCAAATTTAACATTAGTCTTTGCAACGTCAACGGATTTATCCGCCACTTCAGAATTTTTCAATAATGTAGTATTTTCACTAATGTATCTGAAAGTTTCAGATAAACCATAGGTTAACAAACCTACTACTAGTAGCCATTTAATCCATCTTGATACTACCGTGAATGTAGACTCAGAGACTATCACATGCATAGGCTCCTTTTTTGAACCATATAAGGGAGAATATAAAGAAGGAAATGTCTTGTGATATGTGTTTCCCTTATCAGTTGACCCAGAAGAAGCTAAGGAAGGGTTAACAGCACCAGCAGAAGAAGCAGTCAATAGTGTTTGTCTAACTGCATCAGCTTCTGAATGTCTGCCTACCCTTTGTAATGCTTCCATGTATAATTCCATACATTCCGGGGAAGATGCTACACCAGGATTTTCAAATCTAGATACAACATATTGTGGATAATTTGATTTTAGTAGAAGCTTGTAGAAGATGGCTTGTGTATGAGGGTTTGTTATATCATTATTAGCTTCCTGTTCTTGGGTTGCCAAAAGAGTATTTGTCACCTCATCATCTTGTTGTTTATTTATTGGTTCTTTTGAAGAAGTTCCTTCTTTAATATTATCTATAGGTGGTATATTCTTATCAGTGGATAGAGAATAAAAACGCAGATTTACTAAAGAAGGCTTATTCTGCTTATAATATCCTGGGTAAGCCAATATTCTGCGTGAACTGTACAAATGTGGAATGACCCCCCTAGATAATAGTTTCAGAGTGCTTTGTCTTACTGAGTTTGAAGATAAGACCTTCAAAGCATTCATGATATTATTAGATAATAATTTAAAATGAGTTTTACGAGACTAATAACAACAGATATAGCTAGCTTAAAGAATAGACAAGGTTATTCAACGATCGTATAAATAATAAATCTCGAGCGTGATGTCTTTTTGTCCTTATATAAACTGCTATACCAATATTGAATGCTTATAAATATGTGTGCCACTTAAATATTTACACTTACAAAACGCAATTTCATTACTTATCGATCCGAACCGCACCGAGATGCCCCAAGAGATTCACAAATATGGCTATACTAGCACAAGAAAATAACAAAGGAACACCAGCTAAGGCTGTTTTAATGCAAAAACTTGCTATAAATTTATCAAGTCTATCCACTGCGAACAGTTATTACTATACCAAGCTGCTATACACACGATAGGTTGCAAAGGAGGCTGCTCCACAACAATTCTTAAACAATCTTAGGGTAGTCACATGACCGGGCCTTGTTTAATGCCACGGCAGGGCAAAAAGTTCGGCCATTAATCGAAGGAAACAACAGTGATTTAAACAGTTGTATATCTTTAATTTGACAAGATATTCTAATCTATCTGAAGAAGTTGATAATTAGGGATTACAACCTCTCATTATTGGGAATTTTAAAATTTGGTGATTAAACAGTAGTTTTTGGCCTGTATCAACAAAACAGAATAGAGTTACATAAAAACTATGAGCAACGACGACGGTGAAACTTTTGTTTCTGATGAAGTCAGACAACAAGTCTTCCAAAAATTATCAACGAAATTAGAGAATCGTGTCTGTTTTGACTGTGGGAACAAGAACCCTACATGGACATCTGTCCCTTTCGGTGTTATGTTATGTATCCAATGTTCTGCTGTCCATAGAAATTTAGGTGTCCATATTACTTTTGTCAAATCTTCTACTTTAGATAAGTGGACCATTAACAATTTGAGAAGATTTAAATTAGGTGGCAATCATAAGGCCCGTGATTTCTTTATAAAGAATAATGGTAAACAATTCTTAAACACTTCTAATGTCGATGCAAAGACTAAATATACTAGTAATGTTGCTAAACTTTACAAGAACCATTTAGAAGCGAAAGTCACAAAGGATATGCTTACATACCCTTCAGAATTGGTACTGAATGATATAGATAATGACTTGGATAGTGAAACCTCATCTTTGAGTGATGTATCTTCAGCTAATGGTACAAAAGAAAATAGTGTAGATGATTTCTTTTCAAATTGGCAAAATTCAAGCAAGACGAATTCAAGACCTGGTACTTCCTCTCCAAAAGTTTTAACTCCATCAAATACAGGCTCCTCTAGTAAAAAAAGCTCTTCCATCTTATCATCTGCTAGAAAGCCAAAAGAATCTAGAGGATTGTCTTCCACAGGTAGAGGGTCCAAGAAGACATCAATTTTATCATCTTCTAGAAAACCTGCTACAAAAATCAGTGCAATGAAGGCCAGTAAAAATAATGCCGATGATATATTTGATGAGTTTGAAAGGGATGCTAAGGAGGAGGAAGAACGTGATTTAGAAATGAAACTTTTACAACAGAAGTCATCTTCCAGTAAGACAAACACCAATACTTACCAAAAGAGTACCTTTGATTCTGATGAGGACTCTCACTATGGTAATAAAAATAAGTATAATGAATCACTTGATACAGAAGAGGAAGAAGATGCGTACGATTACTCAAATACTCCATCTGTAGAAGAAGTACAACCTAAGTTTGCCAAATTAGGGTTTGGTATGACTATGAACAATGCCAATAGTATAGCACAAGAACAAAAGGAAGCCAAGAGAGCAG
This sequence comes from Kazachstania viticola, assembly GCA_030571575.1. NCBI lineage: Eukaryota > Fungi > Ascomycota > Saccharomycetes > Saccharomycetales > Saccharomycetaceae > Kazachstania > Kazachstania viticola. The sequence goes on from JAJLXZ010000010.1 coordinate 52,503, forward strand.
CATCTGGTCCAAAGTATTCAGGTAAGATTGCTGAACAATATGGTAATTCAAAAGCTATCTCTTCTGATATGATATTTGGACGTGGTAGTTACGATAAAGAAAAGTCACTTGAAGCTCAACAAAAATTAAAATCATTTGACAACGCTACTTCTATATCTTCTTCTGCATATTTTGGTGAAGATAAGAATGACGATGAATTTGATGACAGTGAATATGGTAGAGCTAATAGAACCTTTCAACAACAACAAAGACACGGAAGCGACAATGGATTTATAGATTTCAATATGGGTACTGATGATGAATTACAAGTGCTTAAAGATGCTGTGGAACAAGGTGCGCAAAAGTTAGGATCCTACTTAAGAGATTACTTAAGAAAGTAGAATACTCCCTTAATTTTTACTAGTTTTCTTTCGAAAATAAGGCCAAAAAAAAAAGCATAGAAACGGCGGATTTGATTGATGATATTATCATTCAAGATGTTTACGCCACACTATATATATAAACATTATATAATATGTATAAATTAAGTAAAAATGAAATACAGGAAAAGTTCGAACTAATACTAATATAGTCGTTGTATTTCAAGTAAATTATATAAGAATCGGGGGCGAAGATGTGTATCAAACAAACTTGAACTATACTGATGTTATTAGGTTATAGGAATATAGAAAGAACTAGTTAGAAATATGCTTATATTTATATATGTGTACTACCAGAATCGCCTTTTCTTTACGTTGATGTCCTCAACATTTGATTCTGCATTATCAAAATTTCTAATTCTCTTACCGAGCGGATGATTCTGGCTGATATTGGCTTCAAAATTGCAGCTCTTGAAACCGTTTAATCCAGACTGAGCGTAGCTATTTTGAAGCATTCTCCTGTTATATTCATCAGGTTCAAGTCCCTGTATTTTGTACACTGGGTTAACCATACCAGGATAGGAGTCTACTATGTTTCCGTTCATGATTATATTGAGAGATTCACAATGGATAAAGGGAGAATCTAATTACAAATGGATAACAAATTATAGTAGCCAGACAAAGTACTGACGGTAAAACGTTAAACCGTTAATTTGATCTTTAGAGAATCAGTATCCAATTCTTGTCAAATCAAAGTGCTTAGAAAAATAACTGATTTGTTCAATTTGTCAAAGCTTATGAAATTGATATGTGATTGTCGCTCCATGTCGGAAAAGGCAATATTTCTTTGCCGCTCCCTTTAACGCGGCAACTCCCGCTTTTGCTGAAAATTGTCCGGTAAATATTATGTGACTGTTTTTTTCACCCAGACATGTTCTGCATCAGTACACCGTGCGCTTTTTTTTTAAGATTTGAAAAAATGCTGGAATTGAAAGTTCTGCTGGAAGAGAGAGAAGGGAAGACAAATTATTATCGGTCCATACCTACCTGAATGTGGCTCTAAGTAGTGGCGATATACTCTGAATAATTCAGGGTGTATGCTTGAGTGTAGCGTGAATGGAAGCCTGGCTTCCTCAAGGGCTCTGTCTAGCTTCTCTGCCTAGCACTAATACCTCTGCCCAGCAAAATTGTTACCTCCTCCTAGCGCATCGCGCTCCAGACTCAAACAAGAAAATTTGGTTAGACTCAGTTTGGCGGGCCTGCTGCCTCATGGCGGCATCTCGGGTTGGGAGAGCTGCAATGTACTCTGTAATATCCAACCACACAGACTTCGGGAATTTGTATGAGCATCCACATCCTGCAAATATCAAAAGAATATATAGAGAAATATAACATATTTTAACTACTACCGTTTATATTCACTAGAAACACCGTTAAAAGATAGTGAGATTAAAGGTATGTTTAAAGCAGAGAATAAGATCGCCGGAAATTATTTTAATTATTTGGAATATATATCAGTTAACTGTTTATCGATGACGATATTATTATAAGAAAATTTTCATGAAAAATTGTATTGGAATAATGTAACAATCAAAGATGTTTAATTTAATCCATTCATTTGAAAACTTTTACAGTGAGATTTATTACAAATTATTAATGGGAAACAAAATCTTAGTAAGAAATCATCAAGATGATAATAAAAACAGTGATATTAAGATATATTAGTTTTTCGATGGCGAAATAATATTCAATCATAAATGAAAATGTTCATTAATACTAACATTATTAATCATGTTCTTTTTTTTTTTCGAAAATATGATATTCAATATAGATGGCTTCTTCCTTACCACACCCAAAGATTGTTAAGAAACACACCAAGAAATTCAAGCGTCATCATTCTGACCGTTACCACAGAGTTTCTGAAAACTGGAGAAAGCAAAAGGGTATTGACTCTGTTGTTAGAAGAAGATTCAGAGGTAACATTTCTGAACCAACTATTGGTTACGGTTCCAACAAGAAAACCAAGTTCTTAGCTCCATCCGGTCACAAGACTTTCTTAGTTGCTAACATTAAGGATTTAGAAACTTTAATGATGCACACCAAGACTTACGCCGCTGAAATTGCCCACAACGTTTCTGCTAAGAACAGAGTTGGTATCTTAGCTAGAGCCAAGGCTTTAGGTGTCAAGGTTACCAACCCAAAGGGTCGTTTAGCTTTAGAAGCTTAAATAGCTTGATTATTTATGTTTAACTTTATACTATCATATATATCTATATCATAATAATCTCATATAATTCATATTATTTGTATTGTAAAAAGAAGTAAAACTATTTAAGACTAATTTTGTTTATTTGACATTATTATTAGAAGAGAAATTTATTATATTAAAAGAAAGATATATATTCATGTAGATAAATATAAATAAGAAGAAGCAGAAGCTACTTATTGAATACACTAATAGAAATTATAAGGAATGTTCATTGTTGTTGTTTTTTGTAAATGGATTGTGTTGTTAAATGTGCACAGAGGGAAGATGTAGTACGATTCAATTTACTTATTATACTTTATCAAATGAAAAAATAAAACAAGTAAAAGAAAATGCATACCCTTCTTAATGATAAAACATACGGATTAATATAGCCAGTATGACAATAGCAATCAATGGTGTAAAATTTATAGACTTCTTAGCAGTAGTTTCTAAAGTTTCATCTGATCTCTTTTCATGAGTAGTGCTATTTTCTTGTAGTTCTTTATTTTTGCTTTCAACACCTGATGAAGCAACATTTTCATTTGCAGAGGTTGGTGTAACATCTCCAGAAGTTGAATGATTTGTCTTAGACGTATCTTCTTCATTTTCTATGTCTTTACTTTCCTGGTGAGCAGATCCACTTAATTTATTTTCCTCATCGTTTTGTAACTCTGGTTGAGCTTTATAATCGGTGAGATACTTAACCTTTATCTTTTTAGATACAGCTTGAGCACCAAATTCACTTTCTAATTGGGACCAAGCTTCAGCAACAGTCTTTTCACCAAGGCTATTTGGAGCAGGTAAGGTTATAACTAAAAATTTGTCACGGCATACAAAATCTCTAGATGGTTCTTCTGGAAGCCCCAGGAAGATGACCTGAATTTCGACAGTTTCACCAGGAGCAACTACGGCAGCATTTGGTCTGACACAGTAGATTTTAGGAGCGGTAGTCTTGACTTTAAAAGCAATTGTTTGTTCGGAATTGTTGGTGATGGTAGCATGCTCAGTTGATTGCTTTGCAAATGGTGGCTTGTATTCCAATATATCAGGTTTTATTTCTACTAGGGACATCGTCTAAAGCTGTATAGGTATCTTGGTTTACTGAATATGATACAATAAAGGTACAATTGGAGTCCTGATATTTCACAATGCCAATCTCAACTTGAATTGAGTGGATCTACAAGACGCTTGTTGAGGCTCCTTAACGACATACCATTTTTTTTTTGCTTGATGCGCTCTTGTCGTGCCGAACGATTTTCTGTCTTGGATCGTTATATTCTTTAGACTATGAAGTACATGTAGATATAAATATTGAGTAGAAAAGGATTTGGAATTCCCTTAGTAGTCATCACCCTTGGACACTACTTCTTTCTTGTGTGGATGCAGTAGAATAGTGTGTTCAAACTGGGCGGTGTAGGAGCCTGGGATATCAACAAGAGGGGGATAGTCTTGGACGTGACCACTCTTAACTAGGTTGTTCAAGGCAAAAAGGTACTTTTCCTGACCTAATCTGTCAAGGTAACGACGACACCATGGTAGTGTCCCAAAGTTATCATCGATTGTTTTTAGTAGACTTTTAGCGCTGCTTAGAGTAGGTGTAGGTAATTTCTCACTCGATCTGGCATAATGGGAACATTCTCCTTGTGGCACGACATAGCCTCTACCTGTGGTTCCGAAAGTTTCAATGGCAAAATGTTCACCTTCTTCCATCTTTGTGTTATCTCCATTCTTCACAATAGGTACCGACTTACCGTAGTGGATCTTGTAAGGTCCAATATTGTGTCCACATAAGTTTCGACAAGGCTTCACTTGGAAAGTTTCGCCATTGATTTCAACTTCGTAAGATTCCATGACCTCCTGGATAGCTTCACCAATATCGGTCAATCTGACATCTACACCAGCCTCCTTGATACCGGTATTTGTGGCTTCACGGACAGCAGTAAGTAAATTATCGTATTGATTGTCGAATGCTACTGTCCATGCAGAATCAATGATGTTACCATTAATCTGTACACCGAAGTCCACTTTCATGACATCTTCGTATTTCAAAACAGTCTTGTCTCCCGCATTTGGAGTAAAATGTGCTGCGATGTGATTCAATGATAACCCAGTTGGGAACCCAATACCTTGACTCTTTGGATCATCCATCTTTGTTAAATCTTCTGCACCAGTAAACTTTCTCGTTGCATTTTCAATGATATCAGCAATTTCTGTAAGAGTCATACCAGGCTTCAATTTGTTTTGGACATTTCTTCTTACTCTACGATGTATCTCTGCACCTTTCCTCACATCATTCCAATGAGTTTGGTTCTCCATATCCCTCTCAAGATAACGTTTTTCTGCATCTGTTGTACGTTCCAAGTTAAAATCCTGGTGATAATCCATCCAAAGACCTTCAGGGTATACTTCATCAGGATAAAAATTTACTATATTCTTGATATTATTCTTCTTCTTAGGCTTCTTCTTCTTCTTTGATTTCTTCTTTTCAGAATCTTCTGTTGCAACTTCATTTGTAACAGGAACAGCAGGAATTTCAGAGGCAGTAGAAGATTCCTGAATCTTTTCAACTTGTGATACGTCGCTCATACTCTCAGCTTTCAATTACTTATTTTTCCACAAATAATATTACTATCACTAAACGGTATAAAGTGATTGAATCTTTAATAATCGCCATCTCATTTTTAATTTTTTTATGCCCTTGACGCATTTTTCAGCTCAATAATTTGTTGCCCCCATAAATAACATAGCAAGTATCAACAGTAAAAATATCAGTAAAGAGTCCCAAACATCCATGTTATCAACTGTACAGAGAAGTGCTATATATTATAAAAGTTCGATACTGTCTACCAAGAGGATTATCTCATGTACTGCTCTAAGGGCTCAAATCATACCTGGAGACAATGTATTGAACCCATTAAGATCATATCCTGGTAGTTCCAATGGAGTTGGTAGCAATGGGGTTAATCGTGTGAATGAATTGGATATAAGTAAAGTTCTAGATGGAGGAATAAGTCAAGGAACGAAAGCGGGTGATAACAACGAACCATCCGAATCAGTAATACTTCCTCAACAAATACGAGAACAAGCTGCATCTTTGAAAAGATTTACGGTACAGACAGGAAGGACAGTTAATGTAGTTCGTTCCAACACTGCTACTGCATGTAGGCAACTGAATACCATAATGGGTGCCAATCAAATAGCTATTGACTGGAAATCTCAAAGGTTCTACATGAAGCCCGGGAAAAAGGCTGAACAAAAAAGATCGAGGAAACATAGGAGAGAGTTTATGAAGGGATTCAAGAGATTGATGGAAGTTGTTAAGGATGCCAAGAGAAAGGGTTATTGATAGTACTTTCTTACTTTAAACGCAGCATATCTAAATATGACAATACGCAATCTCCCTGTATATATATATATAGTCAATTAGTTTAGTATGAGAAGAAATATCAGCTGCTTTCGAGGACAGTAAACGCACTATAGCCTTAAGCACTATTGTTTAGGTTTATTGTTGTATTCGGACAATAAGAATGCTCCAAATTATCTTGAAACCTCGCGTAATAATTATTACGCGACAAATTGCGATGCTCACGAAATTGATCATATAAGTACTCAACTAGTACAAGTGCAAGCGAAACTAGAAGTACAGGTGCTATCTCATTGCTCTCGCTGTGTGTTTATACCTTCACTGTCAACGAGGCACTTATTTTCTTAAAGTGTTCCAAATATTAAAGAGAAAAAATGGCTTTTCCAAATAGATCAAGGACAAGAGCTCGCATACATCATTCTTTCAACATAAGGAATTTATTTCGTGATCCCTTCGCCCTCTCGACTATCTCTATAGGGATAGTATCTTGGGTAATAGCAATAGTGGGATCTATTGCAGCTGCATCTACTAATGACACTTTCCCCAGATTTACGTGGTGGGGCCTCGCTTATCAGTTCGTCCTGATATGTCTAATGATAATATTCTACAGTTACAATATAGTTGACTACTACAGGTCTTTTTTAGCTTGCACAACATCGGTGGCTTTTGTGTATAATACTAATAGTGCTACAAATCTGGTTTATGGAGACGGTGCCAAGAAAGCAGCAGCTTCTGCTGGTGTAATTTTACTGTCTCTTGTTGATATCTTATGGATTTTCTACTATGGTGGAGATAACGCTTCTCCATCCAATAGATGGATAGATTCGTTTTCTCTACAAGGTTTGAAACCATCACCATATGAGAATCTGTTGATCAGATCTCGTCGCCGTTTAAGTAAAGGCCGTCCTCTTTCAAGAGAGAAAGATAAGTTTGCTACAATGAATATGCTCAGTAATAATAACGATACCTCTCCTTCTGGATATGTTTCCTCTACTGCCTTAGCTGGTTTTGAAAATACTGAACCTCCATTTACTCCAAGTACCCATCTTTCAAATCTTCAAATGAATGAAGATTCACATAATGGAGAAGTTACTCAGAATACCGCATATAGTGGTAACATCGACACATTGTTGTCTAGCACCACAAATGGTAATACGGAAACTACAATGGGAGAAACATTAGGTCTATACAGTGATCTTGGAGGAGACAGATTTTCTTATACTGCTAAAGCACTCTATTCTTATCAGGCAGATGAAGGAGATCCATACGAGATGTCATTTGAAGAAGGTGAAATCTTAAAAGTAAGCGATATTGAAGGTAGATGGTGGAAAGCAAGGAAAGAAAATGGTGAAACAGGTATCATACCTAGTAACTACGTGCAATTGATAGAATCAGATAGTATTATATAGTTAAAAAAATCTACTGGGAAGACATTTATAAAACAATTACTATCAATTTTATTATTATTATTTAAGAAAAAACTAATTAAAATACATATACATGTTATATATCATAAAATTAAAAGTTTTGCTTAAACAACAACACCAGAGTTGGAGGCAACTCTTGGCCATAAATCGGCACATTCCTTACCGACTGGACCAGTAATGGCAGAACCCTTCATTTCACCCTTTGGGTTGGCAATGACACCGGCATTATCTTCGAAGTATAAGTAGACACCGTCCTTTCTTCTCCAGGATTTAGATTGTCTGACAACGATAGCTGGCATAACCTTCTTTCTTAATTCAGGCTTACCCTTCTTAACAGTAGCCATAACCATATCACCTAAGGAGGCAGCTGGTAATCTGTTTAATCTAGAACCAGAACCTTTGACGGCAATGATATATAAGTTTCTGGCACCACTGTTATCAGCACAGTTCATGATGGCACCAGTTGGTAAACCTAACTATTCATAATGAATATAATATGATGGTCAATGGAAATAGGACAGATTAGTGTCGAAAATTCCCAAATCATATTTTTTATTTTTGTTAGTAAAACTGTTATACTTGTTTGGAGTTATCGTTCAAATCGTTGATTCATATATTGCTTATCTGTTTACAGAGAGGGAAAATGGCAAATATTACTCTTACTCTTTAATAAAGATAGTATTTGCAACGGCCGTTACATGACAACTTCATTTTCTCTTATATTATATTCTAAACAGTAGGTAATTCTTCACTATATTTTAAAATCATAGCTCATTATGAGTTGGGCTTTCTAATGAAAGTACAAAAAAATTGTAATTCTACATTGCCTAACAAAATCAAATCATTTAAGGCCCTCCTATCATTTCACAAATATATCTAGTTATTCAACGATATTGCAATGGACTTCTTAACGCCCTTGTTCTCTTTGTATATTCTAACATACGGAAATTCTGAATTTAGTACCTTGAGCACCTGACATTATTACTGTATTTCTCTGTGTGTATAGCTACTTCGTACTTGAAATGCAAGGATATCTTTTGTAGGGACACTTAAGATCTGCATCTCTTGTACTATTAGCTAATTGAAATTGATGATACTGAGATGGCCACTATGAGAAACTGCCCTTGCCACTGAGACCTTTCCCATTGCCACTGCGACTACCACTGTAATTGCCCATTTGCCATTTCCACCTTGCACAAAGATTGAAACTTTCGATCTGAGACGAAGCGCAAAAAAGCTGCGTCAATTTTCTTTGAGAACTTCTCACAATTTTCAAAAAAAATAAAAATAAAAGTAATAATGTGCTGGTGTCTGGAAGTTGTACAGTCTTCAGATGATAATTTAAAAGTGGGATTTAAGTGTTTAAATATTCAATAGGAATAATGGGTAAAAGAATTGTCGGGATTGTGTTGAATGGCCCTTTGTAAGTTGTTTTATTCCGCATAAGGGTATGAACAGTAACGAAACTCATGGGGACTCTAACGCAAAGAGGACAAATGATTTTCAGCCTGCTTCAAAGAAGAGAAAGGTGGTAGATATAGACCAAGATGGAACTACTGATATAGGCAGGGAGAATAACAATGCAAACGTATCAAACTTTGATTCACTAGTATCGACAGAAGTAGATAATTCTGCCGGGAATCAAGACACAGTGGAGGATAATAATGTGAATTCTGACACTGAAAATTATCCAAGTGGTGATGATACAGCTTCTATTGAGATTATAGAGGAGAGAGAGGAAGATCAAAACAATATCAATCTTACTTCCGATCTTAGCGTACCTGACGAAACTGATACTAATCAAGAGACAGAGTTTGATGAAACTGAACTTTTTGCTAGCTCATCACAAGTCAATACTACTGAAGAAGAAGAAGGGGAAGGAGGAGGAGGAGAAATGACAGCCGATGGGGATGAAAACGATGCTATTGAAATCATTTCTGCTTCTAACAGTCCTCAAATGAATCCTATTGACTTAGAAGCAGAAGAACAGGTATTGGAGATTCCAGATGATGATTTGGATATGAGAAAAGAAGATTCAGGAAAACCAAAAGCCTACAAGCCAGTGAGGGACTATATATGTCCAATATGCTTTGATCCTCCAGAGGCAGCCTTGATAACTTCCTGTGGCCACGTATTTTGTTGCGATTGCTTGTTTCAAATGTTAAATACATCGAGAAATTATAGATCAAGTGGTCATTGTGCCCTTTGTAGAAGTAATGTGAAATTTAAAGATATCAAACCGGTCATATTAAGGAAGAAAAGGATTAAAAAGGAATAGCTTTTAGAACTTTTAGTCCTCTATCAACAAATAAAATTTGCTCTTTTGGTACATTTGTGCTTTTTTTGACTTCAAGGAATTGAGAAACTAGGTGATCTCAGTGAAAAACGTCTGAAGTTAAATGTTATCATAAAAAAAAATAATTGTACAAAATACTTTCATTTGGTGATCCATAAAGTTAAAATATAAGATACCTTTATTTTATGTTAATAAAAGTTTTTTCATAGATTCAATATCATCGAGATAAATCCAAATTGGTTTCCATTTCAAATAAAAATATAATCGCCCAAGTTGGCTACCCTACTTCCAGACAAAACTTTACTATAACAAAGAAATTATTCATATTCTTACTCATACCTTTACTAATAATAACACAATTATTAATTTTGATAATCATAAAAGATAAGATGATGGTGAGACATATTAGTCAGGACGTTTCTTATAAGGGTGAGAGTCCTATTTTCAAGGAAGAAATGAAAAGAGAAATTAAATTCTATAGAAGAGAAGTGACTGCCAGGAACAAAAAGAAGAAGACTCCAGTTATGCTATTTTTCCAGCGTCAGTATGCACGAAGGAAACCAACGGTTCTAAAGGGTTCAGAAAACTCTGCAATGAATGTAATTAGATTTGGGACACAGTCTGGTATGTATGACGTAAGGCCATTTAAATGCCCATATTCTGGGATAAAGCATGCTCATTTCACGCGACCAGGAGTTGATTGTCCCTGCAAGACATACGTTATTAATCCCAGCCCTCTCCTTGATGCCTCAATATTAGTTTCCTCGTAGACCCAAGAAAAATCTATGTACGATCACTATAATATATATACTGTCTACTAATAACAAAGACCTGTCACTCCTACATACAGGCATCTCTCTTTGATAAATTACTTGGCAGATACTATCATGACTATATTTACTGACACTTGCAGTTGCTGTCGCTCTATGTCGCCTTCAACGATTTGCTTTTTGGGGAGAAAACAAAATTTCAGCCCTTTTTCACTGTATTTTTCTCTGTTATGAAATAAAAAAAAAAAGAGCAGAGTAATACGGCGGCATAAGACAATCATTGTATTTGTTAGGATATAAACATACACTTTTAAGGGTTTATTTACTCATCATAGATAAATTTTTGGTATCCATTGAATCATCATCTCGATAGTTGATTACGTTGCAGAACTGATATTGATAAAACAACAAAGTTCTACCCTACTTATAGCCTCTCTAATTAATTATTATTTCTGCCTTAGCAAATATAAGAGCAGGTGTACTATACAAAACTATTAATCAATTTGTTAAATTACAATTTTTTTTTCAACTTTTTCACTTTCGATTCGATTTATTACAAGCATACGTTATATAAAATTAAGTCACATATCTAATGAATAATAATTACTCCTCAAAATTATCCCATATAGACACTTCCAGTCGAACAGCTGACGTTACCGATGACTTTCCAGATAGTGCCATTAGTGCTGATACTCCAAGATTCTTCCCGATGTATATATGTATAAATGAATATAGCAAAAGGATGGAAGATGAGCTAGACATGAGACCAGGAGATAAGATTCAGATAATAACAGATGATGAGGAATATAATGACGGGTGGTATTTCGGTCGTAATCTAAGAACTAGAGAAGAAGGTTTATATCCGGTAGTGTTCACACAAATACTTAACACTGAACGGAAACCTACTTTAATGAGAGCAAAATCTTCGAAAAGAGTTAACAGCCCCTTAGGAGATGAGAGTAATATGTCATCCACCTCTTTGAACGATTCAACAAGCGAACTTCCTACTCCACATTCCTTACATACAGCAGCTCCAATACCTATATCTGCAACAAAATTTTCCGATAGAAACATCTCTCTCAAATCCACAATGAGTGATATTGATAGAGCATTGGAAGACTTTAAATTCGGAAACTCCTCTCCTACTTCTCTCTTTGACATATCAAATAAGGGAGAACAATTAAATCAAAGCATTAACCAGGATACAATTTTGTCTGGCACAGAAGAGCTCAACGTGTTGGAATCAAATACAAAAAATGGTAATGGAGGAACCTCTAGAGCTCAGAGCGACCACACTATACTTGCGACATCATCTAGTATTTCCATAGATGATAAATCATTACCAGATGTATCTAGAGTTACTGAATGGACTCCTAAGGATGTCACAACTTACTTCCTAAAACGTGGTTTTGACAATCAATCAGCTTCTAGGTTCAATCAACATAAGATATCAGGAAAGATACTTCTCGAACTTGAGTTAGCACATTTGAAGGAGCTTGACGTTAATTCGTTTGGTACAAGATTTGAAATGTTTAAAGAAATAGAGTCTTTAAAGAAGTCAATGGAAGATGAAGAAAAACCATATTCCACATCATACTCACACTCAGAAAAATTAATGCCGGCAGCACATCTTAATCAAATCCAACATAAGGGGCATATAAGAAAAAATTCTCAGTCACTTGATGAACTATCTGTAAGGCCTACTAATCTCGAAATTAAAAAGCAAAGGCCAACGTCTTTATTAATTAATGGACTTCCTGCAAAGGAATATACTTCACAATTAGCCCCGCCAAATTCAGAAAACTTGTCTTCCCGTGATATGTTTGCTTCTCCAAGAAGAGCTCCAAAACCTCCTTCTTATCAAAGTCCTGTCCAACCACCACAGTCTCCAATGATAGGGGGGAAGAAGTCATCTTCAGCATCTTCTAGAGGTTTGAAATATTCTCCAAACTCTATATATTATCCTGGTGGTAAAGAAGGCACAATAGATAGTTCATCCTCTACAGGTAGTTCCAAACTAAATCAAATACCCGAGAATCCAAATTCGAGAAATGCAGCCAATAGGCTATCTTCCGCAATGTCGCATTCAGCCAACATAAATGATAATAATACGCCTAATAGGACGACTATGAAGTCAAATAACCGAGATTCAGTGTTGTACTCTGGATCTGATGAGCATGATGCTAGACTATCTACAGGTTTCACAGGCCAGGAAATTTTTTCATCCCCTATTGGGCAAGTTCATGACGAATCTGATAACGCAGAGTCTATTGAGAGACCAACTTCGAGTATATATGCTGATCCTTCTATCCAGGAATCTTCAGAAGGTGTATTGGAAGCTCCTGAAGATAAACCTGTAAAGAGGAACTCATCGATGTTGTCATATTTTTCTACTAAAAATAACGAAAAGACTACTAACGGAGAATTAAAAAAGAATAATTCGCTTTCTTTGAAGAGAAAGAGTTCATTCTTGACAAGTCCATTTAGACAACAATTTACTGAGAATGCTACTAGGACGACTCCAAAGAATGACAAAGAAGAAAAAGAGTTTTCAACACCTTTACCTTCAAGATCTAAATCACATAGTAAGAAAAATAAAGCTACTGAGGATGACACAAGTAGAAGAGCTGTTAGTGCTAAAGATGGAAATATGTCAGATCAAAAGAAAACTCCTACTCAAGATGATAAGAAATTAAGATCTGTAAGTGAAAATGTTAAAGGAAAGAACTTAAGGACAATGACAGCAAGAACACCTTTAAGAAAACAACAAACGTCAGCTTTTATGGAAGGTATCAGAAATATATCTGTTAATGAGGCCATGAAAACTGCTGATCAATCTGGTTGGATGAGTAAGAAAGGTAGCGGTTCAATGAGTACATGGAAAACAAGATTTTTCACTTTACATGGAACTAGGTTATCATATTTTGCTAATACAACTGATACAAGAGAGCGTGGTTTAATTGACATTACAGCTCACCGTGTAGTTCCAGCCAAAGAAGATGATAAATTAGTTTCATTGTATGCTGCCAGTACCGGTAAGGGTCGTTATTGTTTCAAATTAATTCCACCACAACCAGGTTCCAGGAAAGGTCTAACCTTTACCCAACCAAAAGTGCATTATTTTGCAGTTGATACGAAGGAGGAGATGAGGAGATGGATGGCTACTTTAATTAAGACGACTATTGATATAGATACTACAGTTCCAGTTGTCAGTTCGTATAGTACACCGACCGTGTCCTTGAGTAAAGCCAAGGAAATGCTAGCGGAAGCACGTGAGGAGACAAAGAGAAGGGAAGATGAACGTCTATTGAATGGTCAGAATGACGACAAAAATTTATGGGAAGAACAACAAAAAGGCAATAAGACGTCCCATGATAAACACGACTTTGAGGATGCTGAGGAATTTCAAGATAGTAGTAATCAGCCTGATTCAATAGAGAATGCAACTTTCTCTAAATTTAATACCTCCTCTACAACGAACACTACTATTGGTTCGACTGGTTTTGCAAGCCCTTATTTACTAGCCTCTGGTGTACTATCCCCAAGTATAGGATCACATAACAAGAAAGGAAAATTTAAGAAAGAGGAGGAGAGTTACTTTGATTTTGACCCCACAGAGAAGAACTCCGACAAGGATAAGAAACCATAAGTGGTGTATAAATGACGCCAAAGACTACCATGTAAGAATATTCCGCACAAATTCACTAAAATACATTTGCGTTGCAGCATAGCATCAAGTTGTAATTTTATATAGATATATACGTAAGAGGAGAACTCTTGACTGCTTTTTGAAGTAATTACACACAATGTTAAAATGCACAAAGTTTCGCGAAAGCCCACACGACGCGAAAGCCGTCGTGCATTAAAAAATTGGTAGGTGAGTTTTGCTGCTGTAGTAAAGCGATGCTACATGTAAACTTTTGACAGCATTCAAATAGGCAAGTGGTTTTCGAGAATTACTTTAGCTTCATAAATAAAGGCCTTCCAACGTCTGAACTTTTCTTTACCGTTAACTATTAAATAAAGCAGACACAATCCCACCTGAGGTTACTGGATACAATCGCTTACAAACATTCTTTGAAGCATTCTTATAAAAAGTAAAACTTCATAGACTTATTCGTGTTTCTCATAATTGGACCAACTGGATCGTGTTATAATCTGCATATATTCAGGTCTACTATAAAGACATAAATGAGGATAATATCGCAACAGACTATAATAGTCGTTCTTTCGCTAGTCCTAGTTTTCTCAATCTTTCGTGATAGTATACCAATATTATCAAGCCTACACAAAGATGATGAAGGATGGCTTCAACCAAATATTTATAAGAAGGGTGATCCCGTTGAGATTATCGTCAACAAGGTAGAATCTGATGTTACTCAACTACCGTATGCATACTATGACCTGCCATTCATCTGTCCTCCTACAATGCATAAGAAACCACTACATCTCTCATTGAATGAGATAATTCGTGGTGACCGTAAATGGCAGAGTGACTATAAGCTAAAATTTGGTCATGACAATGACTGTACAGTTTTATGTGCTAGGAAAACTGATCAAGCCGGTATGAAAGATGCAGTTGATTTAGTACAAAAAGGATATGTGGTTCAATGGACCATCGATGATGATTTGCCAGCTGCTACTACGTTTATATCTACTACTGATCATAAGAAATATTATGCATCTGGGTTCCCATTAGGTTTTATAGATGAAGAAACGGGTAAAGCTTATTTAAATAATCATGTGATGATTGTCGTTAGATACAACGCTGTAGACGATACACATTTTACCATTGTAGGATTCGAAATCTATCCAAGATCTGTGTCTGATTATCGCTGTCCTGGAGCTTCCAAAAACTATGAGCAATATGAACTTGTTGTTCCTGAAGGAAATTCTGAGGAAGATTTGACTTACATTCCATTCACTTATTCAGTGTATTGGAGAGAAGAATTTGATGTGGATTGGAAGCATAGATATGATTATTTCTTCAGTAGTGGTGAATTATCAGATGAAATGGCTAATAAGTTCCATTGGATTAGTTTAGCTAACTCTGCTACAATCACGTTCTTATTAAGTTTCATTGTATTTTTGATCATGGTGAAAGTGTTTAAGAGAAACGAAAATGATATTAATCTACTTTCTTCCAAGGATGGTATTGGTAAAAGACCATTACACATGGTAGCTAATGATTGGATACACAATAGTATGAATACTCCATTTGCCAATATTTTAATAATATGCGTCTCTATGGGTGTACAAAGTACGTTTACTATCCTTGGTTCATTAACGATCTCTACTTCATTAAATAAACTACACAATATTAGAAATTCTGTTCTGATGACTGCTCTATTCTTCTTCATTTCGGGAGCTTTTATGGCATCGTTCATTGGAACAAGATTAGGAATTTCTCGTAATAATCGGTTCTTCAAGAGAGGTGTTATTGTGAAGAAGAAATATAGTCCCTTATTTGCAATCTTATGTGGATCCTCAATGCCTGGTTTAGTAATGACCATAACGTTATTTTTGAACTCAATTGTCTGGGCACACGATTCGACTAGCGCTTTACCTTTCAGAACTATTGTGCTAATGATATCGATTTATTTCATAGTATGTATCCCATTAAGTATTCTTGGTGGATACATGGCTGCTCTAACAACTGCTTATCAAAGACCAAGATCTAATTCAACTTATGTGGCTGGTGATATAAAGGGAAATCATGATCGTGCTAATAACAAATATGATACTGATAAGTCATTGAAATTAGACTCTAAGAATATCTTTAAACCAGTTCAAAATATGAAAGTGTTATTATTTGATGATAAATTTTCTATTATATCCGCATTATTAAGTGGATTATTACCATTCATTATAATTTATGTTGAATTACAATATGTTTATCAATCACTATGGTTAGAAAAGACTACTTTCTATTACTTCTATGGTTTCCTTTTGGGTAATATCATACTACTCTGCATTGTAATTTGTGAAGTCTCAATTATAAATTGTTACATAATGATGATAATGAGTTCAAGAAGAGATTTCATTAAGGATTGGAGATGGAGAAATTTCCAAACGTCTAGTTTCTGTGGTGTTTATCTGGAATTATATTCTCTATATTATATCTTCCAGGTCTTAAATATCCGCGGATTTTCATCTATGTTCATTTCAGTTTGTTATAGTGCCTTATTCAATACCATGTGTGGATTTGCATTAGGTTCTTTAGGATATTTGAGTAGCGATTGGTTTGTCAGTAAGATCAACGAAATAAATAATTGATTCAAAGATCAACCAATTATTGGATTACTTTATTAAAATACGATACTGTATTATTATTATAACCGGACTTAGCAATGTAACTTACATTATCTAAAGAAAGACAATATAAAAACGACAAGTATAAACAAGAGCCATCATCAACTTACATGCACATTAATATAATATATAATTTCTTTTATATACTTATTGTAACTAAAATTCCACGTTATTATTATGTATATCTGGATGATGTTGAACATACCCTCCCATTGCATTATTCTTGGTATTGGTATTAGTAGTGGTATTAATATTATTATTGTTATTATTATAATTATTATTATTATTATATTTTTGTCTTATTAGATTGTTATTTTGATTTTGTTGGTATGAGCGACGATTATTATTTCTTCTGTTACCACCACTACCACTACCCATACTATTATAATTATTTCTTCTATTCATATTACTGTTATTATTATATTTGTTGAACTTTCTGTTACCGGAATTATTGTTCATGTTATGGTTAATTTGCTGTTTAACGGTATTAATTATATCGTCTTGTAATTTAATATACTTGATATAAATACCTCTCAGATAAATTTCCTGAGACTTCACCATTTCAATCTGAGGAGAATTGACATTACTGGAGTCCTTAAACTCACTAACATCACTTAATGTCAAATTCATCCAGTTATCCACATTCGTAAGCACACCTTCAATGACCTCACCGCTCTTCAACTCCACCCTCATTTGTTGTCCCTTGGCATTGGTCAACAAGTATAGAGGCAGCATAGTATAATATCAAACTAGTATTTCTTCTTCAAATCCTCTAAAAGCCGTCCCTTGGTGACTTCCTACTGTCTTCTACTCGTTCTTCCTCTCTTCCTTATTATATTCATGCCTTTCTTGCTTAAGATTTTATGAAAAAAAAGTTTGACAGAACGTCCGTTTAAGACGATGTTTATCTAGTGAAGAAAATGTTGCGCGTGAACTTTTGACATCAAAATTGGAGTTTTGGCATGAGTAAAGAGGGTATATATTGGTTACTGGAAGGTTGTATATGGTAGGATATAACCTGATAGTGTGATAGTGTGGGAATTGGACTGCTAAGAGTGCTGTATATTATATTTTGCTGAAATTTTCCCTTCTGTGTTTCGGAGTTTGCTCGATATTTCTCCAGATCTAAGAATTATTTGCTAACATTTTTAGGATATCATATAAGAAGCACAGATTTGTGAATAAATTTTCCGTGTTAGTTTGTGTGTTTTGCTCTTTCTTTGAAATATATGATGTTAAGTAGTAATGGGTTGGAGAATGGACATCCCCCGATTTCAAATCTTTTACAGCCGTTACAAAATAAGCCTGTCATTGAGATAGCGACATATTCAGATACTGATGTTTATGAATGTTATATTAGGGGATTTGAATCTAATATTGTAATGAGGAGGACAAAGGATGATTGGATAAATTTAACCCAGGTATTCAAGATTGCTAAATTTTCGAAGACGCAGAGAACAAAAGTCTTGGAGAAAGAATCTACTGGCATGCAACATGAGAAAGTACAAGGTGGCTATGGGAGATTCCAAGGAACTTGGGTACCCATAGAAACTGTCAAACAAATTGTACTAAAATATCAAATCAACAACCCAGTAGTAAATCATATCTTGCATTTCGTCTTAGATCCAAATAGTCCTCCTCCTAGAAGAAGTAAAAATAGCATACTAAAGAAATCATCACCTGGAACTAAGATTACCTCTCCCTCGAGCTATAATAAGACCCCTAAGAAAAGAAATAATTATCTGAATAGTAATACGAATTTAAATGGATCCATCTCAAAAAAAGCTAAGAGATTAGGACCAGTTCAACAAATACATCCAAGTCCTTCACAGAATCTGATATTCCAAACACCTCAACAAGCATCTATTAATTCAATATCCTCTCAGAATAATAATAACAATAATAATAATAGTCATATAAAAGAGCCGTTACAATTTTACCCAAACCCTACAACTATAAAAAATGGCATGCATAGTAATATTACTACTAGTAGCTCAAAAAAGGTAAATAATGCCAAAAAATCTAATAAGAAAAAAGTAATAAATAAACCTGTAGTACTACAGAATCCAAATCAACAACTGTACTCAAACTCTAATGACATTAATAATGAAACTAACCAAATTTTATTTGTAAATCATTCATATCAACACCCTGTTCTATATCCTTCCCATCATAATGGTGCAATCGATCAGCAGCAGCAACAACTACTAACTAATGACCCTAACAATATTAATGAATTGAATGAAAACGATTATAAACAAACACTGTTGCAACTATTAGCAACTGAAGGAGTTACAGATGAAAGTCAAATGCTTTTATCCAAATTATACAATCCACCATCAAATTTTGACATAAATTTTCAAATAGATGATCAAGGACATACTCCATTACATTGGGCTACGGCAATGGCTAATATTCCATTAATTAAATTATTACTTCATCTAAATGCCAATTGTCTCATACCGAACTCGATGGGGTTCAATTGCATAACAAAATCTGTATTTTATAATAATTGTCATAAGATGAATTGCTTTGGTGAAATCGTGTCATTGTTAAAAGTTTGTCTAGTTACTCCTGATAATAACGGAAGATTGCCGTTGCATTACTTAGTTGAGTTGACAGTTAACCATTCAAAAGATCCAATAATCATAAATTCTTATATTGATATTATAATACAAACCATAGCTCAGGAAGACTATGAATTACTAAAAATGTGTTTGAATTATCCGGATAGTCTAGGTAATACAGTATTACATTTGGCTGCTTTAAATTTAAATCTAAGTTTATGTAATAAGTTAGTGTCATTGGGCTCTTTAATGGAAATCGCTAATTTGGATAATGAAACACCTTCTTCTATTTTAACGAAATATAATCTAGTCCCACCAACTAATAATAATATAACAAACAGCACTAATTCCAACATATCGCAGGTGAAAGTGCCATCAAATTCAAAGAATGAAAAAACCAATAATGAAAGTACTATGGATATTCAAGGATCAAATAAATTGAGAAACCCTAAGAACAAATTGATCACAAACATTCAAGAATCAGATGCTCATAATGTGACGCAACAAGAAGGTTATGATGAAACGCAAAATACACCTAATTCATTTAGGAGTATACTTGAAGATATTTCAACTTTAGATACTTTCGTAACATCATCAATGCTAAAAGATCAAAAACTATCTCCTTCTAAAGGTATTGAAAACTCACCAATACTATACAACAAGAGAGAAAGTAAGAAGCAGAATATTACATTAGCAAATGCTATGGAATCACCAATACCTATGGCTGCCCTTGATAGTGTTGACTTAAACTCGAGGAAATTAAAATTGAAGAATGATACAATAACGCTAGCACAGACGATGGCGAATTTGACAAGTCAAATTGCAACAGCCATTGATAAGAATGTCGAAAATAGCGTTTCAAAGACAGCTCATGTGGAAAAAGCTATCGATAAAAGCAAAGCTAAGCTGGACATGATTATTAATGAAGAACAAGAGATAATAAATTCCATTTCTAATGAAAACTTAAATGTTAAAGTAGATTCGAACTATGAGAATATTACTAATGAATTATCCAAGAACTTGAACGAAGCAAAGCAGAGTTTAGTTGAGAACATAGAACGGTCACAGGCACTTTATTTAGCTACATTGGTACAGACTGAAGAAAGCGGAACTAGGAAGGAAGAAGAAGAAAAAGATGTGGACCCATCAACTTCATACTATAGAAATAAGCTACTTAATCTGGTGACAGAGCTAACGTTGTATCAATTCAAAAGGCGTTTGAAAATAGAAAAGATAAGTCAGGAAACAGCAAAAGGGAACAACTCGGTCAAGATCAACAAATACAGACAACTTATTGGTATGTCAACTGATGACATAGAGTCTAAAGTTGACGACATAGAGAAGGATTTGCTAGAAATGAAGAGTGAGCTGTAGTCCCGATCTCTTAACTCATTGAAATAATAAATAAAGTACACCGCTATTTCACGTGATAGATACCCGGCTTTTTTTCTGCCTTTTTGTTTTTTTCGTCGATGCGATGAGATGAGATGTGAAAAAAAATTTTATATCTTTAGATGAATCTTCATTTAGATGAAGATCAGTATTAAGTATCATCATTAAGTAGTTCTGTAAATAACCTAAGCATTGAGGACATTAACTTGTTTCAACCTGTCAACAGTATTATTTCTTTAGTACAATTAAATTACTCTTTAGAAACAGATCAAGTAATTTACGCTAATTTTTGCTAATTTATTTTGTTTTTATTGTCGTTATATTCGTCTTTGCTGTTGTTTATACTCTGAAAGCCGTCAAAAAATAGTTAAACTCGACTGCCATGGATCAACAATTCTTAGCCCAGCTTGAACAGACTTTGCTTGCTGTTGTGCAACCAAACTCTGCTGGTTTAAAAGAAGCCACCAAGACTTTACAATCTCAATTTTATACCCAGTCAAGTTCTGTCCCAGCTTTAATTCACATCTTACAAAACAGCACTGATGATGCTTTAAAACAATTGGCTGGTGTTGAAGCCAGAAAGATGGTTCCAAAGCACTGGGGTTCTTTAGATGATTCAATTAAGACACAAATTAAATCTTCTTTATTACAAACTGCCTTCAGTGAACCAAAGGAAATTATTCGTCATGCCAACGCTCGTGTTATCGCTGCTATTGGTACCGAAGAATTAGAAAGTAACAAGTGGCCCGATTTAATACCTAACTTAATTCAAGCTGCTGCCGGTAATGATGCCCAAACTAGACAAGTTTCTATTTTCATCCTATATTCCTTATTAGAAGATTTCAGTACTCCATTAACTGCTTATATCGACGATTTCTTAGCTTTATTTGCCCAAACTATTAATGATACTTCTTCTTTGGAAACTAGATCTTTATCTGCTCAAGCTCTAAACCATGTTTCTGCTTTAATTGAAGAACAAGAAACTATTAACCCTGAACAAGCTTCTAAATTTGCTCATTTAATTCCTTCTGTCGTCAATGTATTAGATGCTTCTATTAAGGCTGATGATACCAACAACACTAAATTAATTTTCAATTGTCTTAATGACTTCTTACTATTAGACAGTAAGTTGACTGGTAATTCTATAGTTGATTTAATCAAATTGGCTTTACAAATCGCTATCAACTCTGAAGTTGAAGAAGATGTTAGAGTTTTTGCTATTCAATTTATAATCTCAGCTTTATCTTACAGAAAATCAAAGGTTTCTCAAAGTAAGTTAGGTCCAGAAATCACTCTCACTGCTCTTAAGGTTGCCTCTGGGGAAATTGACGTCGACGAAGAACTAAATAATGAAGATGAAACAGCTGAAAATGAAGAAAATACTCCAGCTTTGACTGCCATCAGATTATTGGCCTTTGCTTCTTCCGAACTTCCGCCATCCCAAGTTGGTTCTGTCATTGTGGAGCATTTACAACCAATGTTACAATCAACTAACCCATTCGAAAGAAGAGCTATTTTATTGGCTATCTCTGTAGCTGTTACTGGTTCTCCTGACTATATTTTATCTCAATTTGATAAGATTATCCCAGCTACCATTTCTGGTTTGAAAGATTCTGAACCAATTGTTAAATTAGCAGCCTTAAAATGTATTCATCAAATGACAACTGATTTACAAGATGAAGTTGCTAAATTTCATGAAGAATACTTACCATTGATTATTGATATCATCGATTCTGCTAAGTTCGCTGTCATTTACAACTATGCTACTGTTGCTTTAGATGGTCTATTGGAATTCATTGCCTATGATGCTATCGCTAAATACTTAGAACCATTGATGAATAAATTATTCTTTATGTTAGAAAACAACAACTCCTCAAAATTAAAGTGTGCTGTTGTTTCTGCTATTGGTTCTGCTGCTTTTGCCTCCGGTTCTGCATTTACTCCATATTTCAAAACAAGTGTCCAATATCTAGAACAATTCATTCAAAACTCTGCTCAAATTGAGGGTTTAAGTGAGGATGATATCGAACTAAGAGCCATGACCTTCGAAAATATCTCTACTATGGCTAGAGCTGTTAGATCTGATGCATTTGCCGAATTTGCCGAACCACTAGTCAACGCTGCTTACGAAGCTATCAAGACTGATTCTGCTAGATTAAGAGAATCAGGTTATGCCTTTATTGCTAACTTATCCAAGGTATACGGTGAAAACTTTGCCCCATTCTTGAAGACTGTCTTACCAGAAATCTTCAAGACTTTAGAATTAGATGAATATCAATTTGATTTTGATGGTGATGCAGAAGATTTAGCTGCCTTTACGGACGGTGCTAGTGAAGAAGAATTACAAAACAAATTCACTGTTAACACCGGTATTTCTTATGAAAAGGAAGTTGCTGCTGCCGCTCTATCCGAATTAGCTTTAGGTACGAAGGAGCATTTCTTACCATATGTTGAACAATCATTAAAGGTCCTAAATGAACAAGTAGACGAATCTTATGGGTTAAGAGAAACTGCCTTGAACACTATTTGGAATGTTGTTAAAGCTGTTCTATTAGCTTCTAAGATTGAACCAGAACATTATCCAAAAGGTATCCCTTCTGGCTCCTACGTTGATGCTAATGTCCTAGCTGTTATTAAGAACGCTAGAGAAATCTGTATGACTACTTTACCAGATGAGTTTGAAACTTCTATGGTTATCACAATTATGGAAGACTTTGCTAACATGATTAAACAATTTGGTAGTATTATCATCATGGACAACGGTGACGCAACCATGTTGGAGACTCTATGTGTTCAAGTATTAAGTGTTTTAAATGGTACTCACACTTCCCAAACTATCGACTTAGAAGAGGATGCTCCAAAGGATGAAGATTTAGATGCATCTGAAACAGAAGCCACTTTACAAGATGTTGCTTTGGAAGTATTGGTATCTCTATCCCATGCTTTAGCTGGTGACTTTGCCAAGCTTTTCGAAAATTTCAAACCTGCTGTCTTAGGTTTATTCCAATCTAAGTCAAAGAATAAGAGATCCTCAGCTGTTGGTGCCGTCTCCGAATTAGCTTTAGGTATGAAGGAACAAAACCCCTTTATTCAAGAGATGTTAGAAGCTTTGATTGTAAGATTAACTAGTGATAAGTCTTTAGAAGTAAGGGGTAATGCTGCTTACGGTGTTGGTTTACTATGTGAATATGCATCTTTTGATATTCAAGCTGTTTACCAACCAGTTTTAAAGGCCATGTACGAATTACTAAGTACTGCTGATCAAAAGGCCTTGGTTGCTGAAGATGACGAAGCTACTAGAGAGATCATTGATAGGGCGTACGCAAATGCCAGTGGATGTGTTGCTAGAATGGCATTAAAGAATGAATCTTTAGTTCCATTAGAACAAACTATTCCAGCATTGTTAAACCATCTTCCATTAAATACAGGTTTCGAAGAATATAACCCAATCTTTGAATTAATCATGAAGCTATATCAAGACAACAATGCTATCATTACTAATGCTACTCCAAAGGTTGTTGAAATATTTGCCACTGTTTTTGCTAAGGAAAACGATAGAATTAAGTTGGAGCAAGAATCTACCTTAGGTAGAGAAGAAAATATGGAAAGATTAAAGCAATTCCGCGATGAAGAAATGAAACAAAAAGTAATAGATTTATTAAAGTACTTGAATAACACCTATAATGGTATTGTTGCTCAAAATCAAATTTTAGCTGCTGTCATTGCTTAGGTAAGACGAAAAAAAAAATATTGAAAAAAAAATCATGCTTTGTTATCGTTAATTCCGATTATAACAAATTTGTAAATTATAACTTATATAAATGATATTTACAATATCTCTATATAATCTAAAAGGAAAAGTAATTGATATTACAATATAAAATAAATCTGTGTAATCGGTAGAAGCATGTGTTTTTGAAACTTTTACACTGGTCTCCATATTGTATCTAGTAGTAGTATCTTCTCTTGAATACGATGTAATGTATATTTTTGTAGAGAAACGTTTGTTCAAAGTAAATCTTCTTAACTTGACTTTTTGAAAGTGCTTGTATATTTTATCTTTTTTCAGGAAGTATCTAAAATTTACACCTTTCAGCAGAGTCCCAACCTACCAAATTAGGTACAATAAGTAAATAAAAAAAGATTTTCTTAAGTTAAAATTTATACATCATAGATATTACTATATTGGCATCAAAGAATGATATAATGTAATGATAAAACTTCTTTTCAAGCTTATTATTAGTGTTAGTTTAATTCCCTCTCGCCCGATTCTAGATACGACCATTTCAAGTAAAATAATGGCAATTTCGCAATTAAGTTTTTGAGTATCGAAGAAAGAATAAAAAGTCAAAATAATCGGGAAAGGTTTTTATGTGTAAAGAAAGCCGGCTCTATTTTTGCCAAGAAAATCACTGTACTACTGGAAATGGATAGAAGCTGTTTATCATTAGGAGATATGTGAGGTTTCTTAGCCCCTCATCAAATATTCCCCATTGGTAGTATATATCATCTGCAATAAGGAGAGGAGCACTAAAACACACTCTCTATTAAAGAGACCTTCAACTACTTGAAAATAAGAAAAGATTCACCTTCGTTTTTTTTGATGTGCATAACTCTTTCATAACCACATTTCTTGTGCCGAAGAACTGGTAGGTAAAAAAATAACTCTCTTGCATAACATTGCAGATCTTAGAGGCAATTTTTCTTTGATGATAAAGTACATAACAATATAGTGCCAATTCGTTTAGTAAATAATTGATAAAAAGTTATATGTGGGGATAACTTTACTAGTGCGCAGGTATCATTGCCTCTCACCATAGATCTAAAGGTATTGGGCCGCAACAAGATTTAAGGTTTTCGAGAGTAGGCATGATTATCCTCCGTCGAGTCCGAAAAAGGAAAAAATGATGTGCAAGTTGTAGTATGCGCTTCTGCATATCATTTTCCCTTCTCCAAAGCAGGTTCAAGAGAGACAACGGTGATTCTTGAGATTACCTCCCTTTTCGAGTACAGATTCGGTTCATATGGCAAATGCCAAATTGTGAAATAAATTATGTAACAGAGTAAAATATTTATGTACAAAAAAATTGTTTATATTCCATTTATCTTATTGTCTATCTCATCGAGTTGCCATGGGAATCTATTTATAATTTATACATATTTATTTGTAAAGAATGTATAAAGGAACCTTCAAACAGAAAATTCTTTCTCATAGATTTCCCTTGAAGATATACCAAAGATCAAAATAATTTCCTAACATCGTAACAACTATTACTTTTATTGTTCAAATTTCGTCTACCCAATCCAGAACAACAAGAAAGCTTCTGCCCATGGCATCAAATTTTTAAGAGTAGAATAGAACACAGGGATAAAAATTTAAAGTAAGCGAGACATACCAATTTACACAAGTCTTATAATACACAAGCTAATGACATTGCTGAAAAATATTATCGAGTCAAGTTCTAGGAAGAATATCAAGACCTCGAGAAAGTCTAGAATGCATCCTCCACAATCTTCACCAAGTACAAAGAGCAAGATTCAACAAGAAAACTCTTCTTTCATTCCTAAAGAAAATACTTCTAAACATTCAAGTTATAGTCCCTCCTCTCCAGAAGCTGTTGGTAGTGATAAAGGAAACATGCATTTGCTAAATCAATATCTCTATGACTTTTTTGAAAAATCCTCATTAAAAGAAACAGCATCTGCTTTTGCAAAAGAGTCTAAAATGGATAAAGAATTCTTGAAAAATACCAATAATAACACTGAAGATTTAAGAAAGGCGGAACAATCCAATAAATTCATTGATTCACCTCAAGGCTCTCTTTTTGAATGGTGGGATTTATTCTGGGATCTTTTCTCTATAAGTGGTGGAAAGGAAGGCTCAGAATTAATGCTTCAGTACAGTCAAATACAGGCTCAAAGAAAATCAATAGAAAACAAAAAGAGGAATATAGTGGGAAGAGCAGCCATGATGCAACACGTGTCAAGGCAAAATAATCCAGTATCTTCACTTGATATAGATCCACTAGAGACATCAATAGTGCTTGGCAAATTATTGCAGTTACATGAATCCGATGTGCTAAATTTGGAAAAGGATAGGAGTAGTAGCTTCAATACGGTTATAGATAACAGTAGCTACTCAACTTCTAAATCAATGAGAGGTGGTGCACCCAATTCAGTGACGCATAAACCAATCACTTCCCAAACAGCAAATAATTCTATACCTTCCACACAAAAGAATTTACGATATAATTACAATTTTGTGCCAGAGCAGAACAGTCAATTCACGCAGATTCATCCAAAATACGCAGGTGTACCTATTAAAGATAGTACACATATTCACTCATTACAATCTCTACCAAATATGAAAAATAATCCCAAACATAAATTTCAAAAGGCTAAAACCAATGTACTTTACGATTATAATACTTTTCATACCATGGAAAAAAATTTGAGCAGCCAAAAGCCCTATAATTCTTTTGTGAATGTAACTGCTGCCAACCTCTCACAGGAGAGATTATACAGTCAGAATAGATCAAAGAATAAGCAAGGGTATCAGATTGGGCGACCAAGAAGTACTGGTTTCAAGGCACAGTCTAACAGTCCCACATTGGGCAGTCATAAAAGTGCAAAAGGCTATTCCACAAAATCCTCTCCTGATAGGAAACATTCCCCACATAAAAGTATGCCTATCAATGAAATTATGGGTTATTATAAACAGATGCAAGCGGCAAAACAAAGGAATAATAATAGTTTATCAACTTCTGTTCCGAAGCTGAGTTTTGAACCACAAACTGTTGAGCATTCACATAAAGGAGACATCTATACCCATAAGAAGACGACCTCGTTTCCTACATTACCTTTTGACAGAATCAATGCAAGTGATAATTTTGGTTTCGACAATCAAAGTGAACGCAAATTTTTAATGGAAAGGTCAAATGTAGATAGGGCTCTTACAAGATATCCTGATAGTTCACGTGGTTGGTATGATAATAGGGATGCAAACAAAATATATGATACAACACCTTCTCATTTCATTATGCCAACGAGCACTGATACAGCTTCCCTTAACCAAATTGCAGCTGAGGGTGATAAACTTCACAGAAACGAATCCATGAAAAGAATGGTACCAAACGTTATACCGACAAATAGAGAAACTCTTCCTTCCATATCTCATACTGATGATACAAAAATGAGAAAAAATTCTACAAGACTAACCACAATAAAGGAAAGAAATAACAAAGCATTAGTTTCTTCACCACTTTCTACAAATTTACCTATCCAAAGTGAAGCTGTGCTGAAAAATTACCGACAGCAACAACAAGGCATAGATGAGGAGAATGATTCCAAGTTGCGTATAAATGAAAATAATATAGTCAAAGACCCTATAATGTATAGTAAAAAAAGACCATATCCCTTAGCTAGCTTTCATTCAAATGCAACAGCAAAGAAACCTTCAATAAGAGATACTGAAAATATATCTCCGTTATCAATTGTTCCTCCCCAAATTATTGACAGATCGCAACAATGTATGACTCCAGCTGAACATCACAATAGTAATATTCCAGCTGAAGTGAATAACCGAGTGCTTGACAATGACGTTCAACATTTGCCGTTGTCTAACCGTAATGGGATTGGCCTCATATCATCCGATTATAATGATCAAGATACCACATACGATCCTCCAGAGAGCCACAGTAATAATGTTAAGAAAGAAGCACAACTCAAAGATGATAATTCTGCGTTATATCTAACCAAACCACCTCAGACACCCTCACGGGAGATTGATAGCAATGATCCAAACCCACAAACGGATAACAACTATGGATTTGATATAGCGAGCCATGATGATATTGTGTTTAATTTTTTAGATTGGCACTAATAGCATAAGTAAAATAATATTTGAGGCTTATCTTCTAAAGTAGACCTCAGTCTTCAAATAAATAAACTCTATAAACCCTTGGATCATTAGTATATATATATATCAGGAATATAATTGCTCACGAATCGCGCGTTCTCTCTATATTTTTTTGCATATACATAAAATAAGCCAAGAGCACTGTTAAAAGAAACTGAGGAAATTTAACTACAGAAGGTAACCAAATTAGTTAAATTCCCAATTTTAAAGTTTGTTGAGGGCAGCATTGGACGAATTGCAAGAAATTGAGAGAAACTAAAATAATTAGTTGATATAAACAATGTCCTTCTTCCAAAGTACAAATCAAAGTGCCAATTCCGGTACTGTCTCTACGATGGCAACAGAAGAGGATCTAGCTAATGATATTGTAATACAGAATCCAGCCCATGACTCTATTAGTGATATTGCGTTTTCACCTCAACAGGATTTTTTATTTTCAGTGAGTTCGTGGGATGGTAAAGTAAGAATATGGGATGTGCAGAATGGTGTTGCTCAGGGACGTTCTCAATATGAACATGCGGCACCTGTTCTGGCGACCAGATGGACTTCAGATGGTACTAAAGTAGCATCTGGTGGCTGTGATAATGTAGTTAAATTATATGACGTGGCTACTGGTCAATCTCAGCAGATTGGTACACATAATGGAGCTATTAAGTCACTGAGGTTTGTTAATTGTGGGCCATCGAATGCAGAGTGTTTAGTGACAGGTTCTTGGGACAAAACCATTAAATATTGGGATATGAGATCGCCAACTGCTATTTCTACAGTAATGATGCCCGAACGAGTGTACAGTTTAGATAGTAAGGGACAACTGTTAGTTGTAGCTACTGCCGAAAGACATATTGCAGTACTTAACCTGAATAACCCAACAAGTATATTTAAAACGATACAATCACCTTTAAAATGGCAGACAAGGGTAGTAGCATGCTATAACGAAGGTGATGGATATGCAGTTGGATCAGTAGAAGGTAGATGTGCAATTAGATATGTAGATGATGAAGTTCAAAGAAAATCCGGATTTTCATTTAAATGTCATCGTCAAGCAAATCCTAATAGAGCTGCAGGGCAAAGTCAGTCATTGGTATACCCTGTAAACAGTATAGTCTTCCATCCTATATATGGTACATTTGCTACAGCAGGTGGTGATGGATCCTTCCATTTTTGGGATAAGAATCATAGGCACAGATTGAGAGGCTTTCCATCTTTACGGGCATCTATTCCTGTTGTTAATTTTAATAGGAATGGTTCAGTATTTGCATTTGCGTTAAGTTACGATTGGCATCAGGGACATATGGGGAACAGACAGGACTATGCAAATGTCATTAGATTGCATCCTACAAACGATGGTGAAGTGAAAGAAAAGAGGAAAAGATAAATAAAATTCATAGTAGTATTAAAAATATGCATCTTTTCTTTTATGTATATTTACATTAAAGGCAATGAAATTAATGGAAAACAAAGGAATCTTATCATCCATGCATTCCATAAAATCTTCATATATGTTTATCAACAGTTCTATTTAAAAATATGTATGAAGAATTTTATGATTATATCATAATTTAAAATATGATTTTTTGCTATTTTTTTTTTTCTTGTCATAAACCAGTTGAACTGGGTGAGATGGTATCTTCGTTGGTTCCTCTTTTTGAGGACTTTTTTCTTTCCATTCTATATGGTTCGATATATGACATTGCGAAGAAGCAGAAGAAGGGGGAGATGAACTTTCATCATGTAATATTTTCTTAACATCCAATGGAACGCCTTCGAATACATCTTTTCTATTTCTTTTAAAAAGTAAGCTTGGTATAATTTTTTTCCTCTTTGGGCTTAAATCTTCAATTATACTTCCTATATCAACTGTAACTTCTTCAATTAATTCTGGGATTTTGGGTATATTTAAAGCGGGTATAATGATTGAATTAATAGGGAAGAACTCTATATCCTTTGAGTTAGATAAATCCAGACAATTACTTTGTTTCCAATTACTATCTATTTTCTTATAGACATGATTATGGTAACATTGATTTCTTAAGTTAATTGAACCATCTACAGACATTTCTAGCTCGAATAAAAACCATAATCTTGAAAAATCTATGGAGACCATATTTTTCTTACTACATAGATAATGAGTGCAATCTGTACTATCCAATTCATTTTTAAATATTTCTGATTGTAATATTTTCAAATTAGTTTTATTTAAGGGTATCTTAAAAGCTTCATTAGTTTTAGAATGGGTATTATTATTGCTTAACATTTTTTGTTCATCATTAGATTTTTGTAGATCAATTAATATTCTATTTTCAATCATGTCAGTATCTTGTGATTCTGAAGAAACCATTGATTTGGAGTGAGAAGGTTGAACAGCTTCATTATCAGTTTTAGTAATTATATGATGATTGATCTTTTTATTGGTTTTTTTACTTTGTAATAATGAATTCTTATTATTTAAATTTCTCGTGTGAAAAGTATTTGTATTCCTTGGTTGCAATACTTTTCTTTTAACAATTTTATTGGGTACTACCATTTTAATATTAACTATTTAATTTAGTTATATATTGTATATATTAGACTATATGTCACTTAACGGCTAGTTGAAAAGAGGTGTCTGTCATTTAAACATATTGGTATTTATGCTTGTTTTTGTGACGCAAAAAATGAGAAAAAAATGATTTGCAAACTATTGATAAATAATAAAATCTTTTGGTCAGCGGCTAATTAAAACTGAAATTTCATATTGGAATATGGTAGCATGATGCATATATAAGTCACGATCTTCATTAAAATAATATGTTTACTATAAACGAAGAATATCTTGGGCTTTTAGAATTTTTCTACCCTTTGTACCTTATAACCTTATAGCATATAGTATATATAATAGAGGCCAAAACAAGTGAAAGATTTAAACAAATTGAATATATAATCTTTTCATCATTTTTCTTTATCCATCTTATATAAAAACTATCAATAAATATATCATTAACATTTACTTAAGGATCATTAAAAAAGTATGTTAAACAAAATGAAAGAGAAAAAAAAAACACTAAACATATATGAGCATAATAGTAATATGAATATAACTAACAAATAGAACAAAACGGTTCAAGACGAATTAAAAACTGAAATTAATGATCATTACTACCAAAAGTATTTTCACCTGAATAAGTTACATATAGGAAACCGTCCATATCTTTATGTTCCTGATATACAGCGGACATTAAAGAGGCAGTTGGAGGTAAAGTGTCATTAACGAATATAAAGATAGCCTTTTCTGGAGGTAGTAAAATTCTTTTTCTTATAACGTATATAAATTGCCCCACAGTAAGATCATCAGGGACTAAGTATTTCCTTTTGTCTATCTCTGGAATATCAGACTTTTCTGCTCTTTCACAGATCACCGGGATTCTATTCTCAAATCTACTGGTAATTCTTTCTGCTTCAGCCTTCCTCTTCTCAAAATCGAATTCAGATTTAAATGATGATCTCATTTCACTTCTTTTTTTCTTTTTTTCTTCTATTTCTTAGAGACTTATGTATTAACTGACACAGCTAGCAATAATCTACTACAGGCTTCTTAATTTATTGTATTAAACCACTTAGTAACGACTGCTTGTATGTCCCCTTAGAACGTCTAATCGTTTGTGCAGGTTCAATTTTGTGTTTAGTAATCGCATTATTCCGCGTTCCCTTTAAAAAAAAAGATATCAGCATTGAAAAAAAAATGCACGTGCTTCTCATGTGACTGAGAAGTCGGATAGTAACTGTTCCAGTTCAAGTTCATAAGCTTCTCTATTCTCGATGAAATGAAGTAGCTCATCATCATCGAGGTCTTCATTGGGTTCTCTCTCCATATCCTCTATGGCTTCTGTAGGGATAGAGTACTGCTCTGCTTCCTGTTTCAGAAGATCTAATTCTCTACTTCTTTCACTATTCATGATGAATTGTTCCATATTCTCCAAGCCACCTCTTTTTTGTAATGTTTTCTTTTCCCTATTGTAATTCCTATCAGCTCTTACTCTCTTATCTCTTGTGGCCCTTCTTGCTTCTTCGTTGTAGATAGGGGAACTGAAATGAGAGTCTGGTCGATTATTCTCATATCCCTTTTTATTCCTTGATTGTAAAATATCAGAGACTACAGATGGAAATGGACTACTATTCAATGTAGTATCCTTTTTCCCAGAATCTATGAAAGTACCATCATTCTCCGTGAATTTCGCCTGTTTATTAGGTGTTCTAAAATGGTTATGGTCTATTACTTGTGTATCAGCTCCCACTGTTGAATCAGATGAGAATTCATACTGGGATGTAAAAGATGATTCCATTTAGTTCTTTAATTTGGTATTATTACACATAAGTGATATCGCTAATATCTTCAATATATCTCTATAGACAGCTCATTTGCACATAATTGAATATTCTCATCTATTTATTGCCTGACGCGAAAAAAACTTGGAAAAAATAAATAAATAGAAGATATTTATTACGTATGGTTTTTTTATAGTAAGTAACATTGCATTGATACGTAACTAGATATATTTAGAGTATATAAATATAAAACGCGTTAAAACTTTATTTTGAATACAAAGTAAAGGGGTAAGAGAATAGATAATATATATAATTTTTTATTTCATTTCATTATTTTGTTTTTTGTCATAGAGTTTAATTAAATAATTAATCAACTTCTTCAACGGTTGGACCAGAATCACCTCCAGCTGGACCACCAGCTCCAGGCATTGGACCACCTGGACCACCAGGCATACCACCACCTGGCATACCACCTGGAGCGCCGCCTGCAGCACCATAGAATTTACTCATTATTGGATTAGCTGTTGCTTCTAATTCCTTTTGTCTGTCTTTATATTCTTCAGTAGAGGCAGCTTGAGATGCATCTAACCAATCAATAGTCTCTTGAGCCACTGTTTCTAATTTCTTTGCATCTTCTTCACCAACTTTTTCTTTGAAATTAGCCTCAGCAACACTATTCTTTAATGAGAAGGCATATGATTCTAATTGATTCTTTGCTTGAACACGTTCAGCTTCCTTTTCATCTTCAGCTTTGAATTTTTCAGCTTCTGATACCATTCTTTCAATATCATCCTTTGATAATCTACCCTTATCGTTAGTAATAGTAATTTTATTAGTCTTACCGGTACCTTTTTCTAAAGCGGAAACGTTTAAGATACCATTAGCATCTATATCGAAAGTGACTTCGATTTGTGGTACACCTCTTGGAGCAGGTGGGATACCAGATAGTTCGAATTTACCTAATAGATTATTATCTTTAGTTCTTGTTCTTTCACCTTCGAAAACTTGAATTAAGACACCTGGTTGATTATCAGCGTAAGTAGAGAAAGTTTCTGATTTCTTTGTTGGGATAGTAGAATTTCTTGGAATTAATTTTGTCATTATACCACCAGCTGTTTCGATACCTAACGATAATGGCGCAACATCCAATAATAGAAGATCTTGAGTCTTCGATGAAGTATCACCAGTTAAGATAGCGGCTTGAACAGCAGCACCATAAGCAACAGCCTCATCAGGGTTAATGGATCTATTTGGTTCTTTACCGTTAAAGAAATCTGAAACTAATTTTTGAACTTTTGGAATTCTAGTAGAACCACCAACTAAGACAATTTCTCTAATTTGAGATTTATCCAATTTTGAGTCCTTTAGTACTTTTTCTACTGGATCCAAAGTAGATCTGAATAAATCAGCACATAATTCTTCAAATCTTGCTCTTGTTAGAGATGTATAGAAATCGATACCTTCATATAAGGAATCAATTTCAATAGAAGTTTGAGCAGATGAGGATAAAGCTCTCTTAGCTCTTTCAGCTGCAGTTCTTAATCTTCTTAGAGATCTTTGGTTATTAGTAATATCTTTCTTATTCTTTCTCTTGAATTCTTCAGCAAGATGATTGACTAATCTATTATCGAAGTCTTCACCACCTAAATGAGTATCACCAGCAGTGGCTTTAACTTCAAAGACACCTTCATCAATAGATAATAAAGAGACATCGAAGGTACCACCACCTAAATCGAAGATTAATACGTTGTGATCACCAGAACTGTTCTTATCTAAACCATAAGCGATGGCAGCGGCGGTAGGTTCATTAATAATTCTTAAGACATTTAAACCAGCGATTGTACCAGCATCTTTAGTAGCTTGTCTTTGAGAATCGTTAAAATAAGCAGGTACAGTGACTACAGCGTCTTTAACTTCAGTACCTAAATAGTTTTCAGCAGTCTCCTTCATTTTAGTTAAAACCATTGAAGAAATTTCTTCCGGAGTGAAAGTTTTTGTTTCACCTTTGAATTCCACTTGAATAACAGGTTTACCTTCTCTATTCACAATCTTGAAAGGGAAATGCTTAGCATCATTGACAACTTCAGGATCATCAAATTTACGACCAATCAATCTCTTAGCGTCAAAGACAGTATTTGGAGGATTAATAGCAGCTTGATTCTTTGCGGAATCACCAATCAATCTTTCAGTATCAGTAAATGCAACATATGAAGGAGTAGTTCTATTACCTTGATCATTGGCTATGATTTCAACACGATCATTTGAGAAATGAGCAACACATGAATATGTGGTACCTAAATCAATACCAATAGCTTTTGACATTTGTATTTTTTTTCTTTAATATAATTATTCTATAAAGTAAATTATACTGTATATAATTTATTCTTTTTTTTTTGCTTGTTACAATTAATAATTATGTAATACAAACAGTAGAAGATATCATGACTGAAAAAACAGTAAAGTCAAAGATCTGAAACATATTCTTGCCTTATATACATTTTCCAATCCAATTCACTCTTAAGCCAGTGTTAGGAAATATACGCAATATAAGTTGACCTTAATTGATATTTCATGGGAGGGGGGCCATCACCCAGTGTTCCATCCCTTATTCCAGCTATTTCTAGATTTCTCCGGAGTAATTTAGGATTTCTGTGTCTAGAGATGGAAGTTGCGTTTATTTTTTATTCTTTCTCGAAGGTTCGAGAAGTTTTCAGATCTGAGCTCGGAGAGGCACGCGTTACACTGTGCGGTGATACACACCAGAGACCACTACTGGAAGGTCGCTGTCGCTGTCGGTTTCCGTTTCTGTCTCGCTCTTGCTTCCGTTGTTGCTGTTGTTCTTCCGTTCGCTGTCGCCTGCCGTTTCCAGCAGGTCTGGCAGCTCTTTGGTAACAACTGCCTGTGTCTTTGGCACTTGTTCAGCCTGTGGCGATGCACTCAGACATCTCTGCCATACAGCTTCATTGAGTAGTGTCAGCCGATATTCAGAAGGTAAAATGGTAAGCTGTTGCGATACGAGTGAATCTAATTGGGCTATAAGCTTGGCATCCGCCTTGGTCGCCTTCATAACGAGTTCGAATAGCGCATGCCATTGCAGACTGGATCCATAGTTCCCAAATAATGCAGTGTTGAGAAACGCAAATTCAAATTCTCCAAGAAATGATTCAATGAAACCCGCGAACTGTTGTTCAAGTATTACACTGTTCAGATAGTACGAAGTATCAAGAAAATCCTCCATTTCATGACCAATCCGAATAGCTTGTCTCGATTTGAAATTTACGCTGGTATAAGCAAATGATTTTTCTTCTTTATTCTTATCTAAATTTGGCTCTTGACCGTTCCTATGTAACGTTTTTTCAAGTAATTCAGTTTCCTCTAAGGTCGTCATTGATGAATCACAGTAATATACACCTTCTATCTCATTAGTTTGATTCAACATTATATTATGTATTTGACCGGTATTTATATTACTAGTTAGATTATACCATATCTCAGCTTCTTTTCCAGTGGGATACGTAATAAGTGTATTACTACCTTGAAATTCTTTAATGGCATTCTCAAATTTGATCTCATCATCTTCTCGATACACTTTGAACATTTCAGATTCTTCATCATATAAGATATATAGACATTTACCACTAAACCAATAACCGTATCGTATAATATCATTAGAGAAATGTATCACATGTATACCATTCAGCGGTATATTCTGAATACCATTTATCTGTTGATTTTTTTCAACTCGAAATGTAATATTATCTATTCCAATCTCTAAAGCATTAAATCTATCAGATATATAAGGAAATAATATTGTATTCATATTCACGCTTTATCTTACTATCTATACAACTTCCTACTACTACTGTATGTAACCCTAATTACTTTTTCATACTAATTCTATTATCATCGCGCATCGCTAGACAAAAAAAAACTGTAAAAAAATTTTCATTTTTCTATATAAACTGCAATCTCAAATTCAATCCATCGCTTTTCATTTATCATTTCTCTAAATAAAAATAAAAAAACTTAAGAGAAAATAATTAGTATAGATTTACGAAATCTATATAATATGATATCGATTAGATATTACTCTATAGTGAGTTCACTATAGTCTTAAAATTATCATGATGAGAAAATCATTTTACACAGACCTGTACTGACTTTTCATTAGAAATGAATGCAGAGAACTTTTGATTGCCTTTTTTCCTGATCTTTATAAATTTATATCTTACTTATTATTATACATAAATTAATTGTCTTGCTTGATCTTATACTTTTTTTGAATTCTTTCCATTTGTCTTATTTCCATAAGCTTATTATTACTCTTACATGTAATTATTTTTTATTTTTATTTTTTATTATTGTTATATTATTACTACCTAAAAATGAATAAAAATTACTATTTTCTATACAAACATTTTTTTTCTTCAGTGGATTTTAAAATTGTTAACTTAAATTCCCCACTTATTTCTTAGCGGTTAATCTTCTTAAGTAGAATGCTAATTCTTCACCTTCTAAGATGTAACCATCACATCTACCAGATTGACCTGGTCTAGAAGAGATAGCAGCATATAATCTACCAGCAGTGAATTGTGAATCAACAGCAGCTTCAACCTTGGCATTAGCAGCTCTTGAGGCCCATTTTCTTTCAGCATTCTTGGACTTGGTAACGGGTTCTTCTTCCTTGGTGTTCTTCTTCTTACCTAAAGTTTGACCGTAGTGAGCTTCGTACCATTGTCTGAATGGAGTAGCATCAATTTGAACAATGGCAGCTTTAGTTAAAGTGTTAGTTCTAACTAATTCATTGTTAGATGGATGGTAAACGACACCTGCAATTCTAGTCTTCTTGGCAACACCTTCGGAAGCCCAGGAGAAGTTACCGGTTTCAATTCTTAAAGCTCTGAACTTCTTGTTACCACCTCTGGTTCTGACAGTGTGAATTCTCTTGGTACCAATCTTAGTGTTAGCTGGTTGTCTACCTAATTCAAACTTTCTCTTCTTTCTGAATTGAGCACGCTTGGCACCAGTAGCGGATCTTTTATGACGAGAATCACGAGAAATACCCATTTTGGTTTTCTATTTCAATAAATTATAACTTGTTAGTATTTCAATATCGATTGTAAGTTAGATATTTTAAACTATTTCGTCAAAACAACCTTGGTCCTTTTTTGCATTTCAGTACGTTGGCAAAGACTTAAAGCTACTAATCTAGTTAATAACAAAAACCAATACTCAGCTATTTGCAAGTATCATATCTTGCCACTTTAACCTCTTAGAAATTGGAAAAGACACATCAACGACGAATAATTATAAAAAGAGAGGTCTTAATATCCTGCTCCATTTTTGAGTAACACATACGTTATTTACTACTGTGATTTGATTATCACCTTATGATCAAGAGATAGTATTACCTATAACAACTATACTCTTGTAATAATGTAGCTTTTAGATGTCTACAGACGATTAGAGATAGCAAACAAGATGCGATCGATATTCTTTCCCTGGCCTACCTGCCCAGTTTCCTCTAAGAAACCACCGCACTACACATCGAGAAACATCGGCCTCGAATGAAAAATTTCGGAAATTTTCCACTAGCAAGAAAGAGAGAAAGCAGTGCGTTTTTCGTGAATCATGATAAAATATATTCTATAGAAATTGCTTTCCTAAACAGGAAACTCTGTTGAGAAAGATAAAAAAAGTTTCACATTTTACAAAAAAATTAGCAAAGTGAAAAATGGTTTGGTGTTCAGATGTTACAGTCCGCCTTTTTTTGATTTGTTTTTAAAAGTGCTTACTAATTTATAAAGTGTCACAGTTAACTTTTTTTTAATGGGGTGTGACAATAACTGTTAGATTAGACGAGGGAAGTTATATATCATGCATAGTTGCATGGACTTGGTTTTATAGATTTTATATTACTTGTATTGTGATCTCGCAGTAGTAGCACAGATATATATCAGAAGTGCTTAACTATATAAAGAAATTAATCAACATGGCAACTTATGACGAAATAGAAATCGAGGACATGACATTCTTGCCAGATCTTCAATTATTTACTTATCCGTGCCCTTGTGGTGACAGATTTGAAATTTTATTGGAAGACATGTTAGAGGGTGAGAATATTGCTGTCTGTCCAAGTTGTTCATTAATGATTGATGTTATCTTTGAACCAGAGGATTTAATGGAATATACAGAGCAAGTTGGGCTAGATAAAGGTATGGAAATTCAAATTCCAGCTTAAAGGTGAACCATTTACTATTTTATGGACATTGACACCTCATACAATGCATTGTCGTTATGGTCCCCTTTAAATAGATAACTATATATTGAGATCTTTTTTTGTCTATTAAGTTATATACACACAAGAAATATAATGGGCACTGCTTAAATGATTATACAATATATTTTATTTTATAGCGTGTAAACGTATATCACCTATTTCAATTGTTGTAGGTTGTAATATTTAAATTTGACCGATTGTTTTTTTCATTATCCGTTCCGAGATTATTTAGAAAAATAAAGGTTCAGAATTGAAATTGGATTTCATTTAAAATGATGTTCACAATCCATCGACATATAATATCTCACTCTGAATTAATATTCTACTAAAGTAATTTTACATATAACCACTCCAATACATTACAGAACCACTTTTTTAATCAAACCATGTCAGAAAGGATACTAAGTCAGAGGGATCCCAAATTAGAGATTATGACTGTAGAACATGAAAGTCCTGCTCCTAAAGTTATAGAATTGAACGAGCCAAAACTGACTAGAGTAGCCAGACCATTAAGAAATATAAGACATATTCCTATTAAGTCGCTTGTATTCCGTTCAAAGAAAGGACCTTTTGAGTTTTCATATGACAAAAAGATTAAACTACCAATAAATAAGAATAGATTGGTAGTTCAAGTACAATTCGTTGGTTTGAATCCGGTAGATATGAAAATTAAAAACGGGTATACTAATGCAATATACGGTGAGGCCGGTATAGGAAGAGAATACAGTGGAGTTATAACCCATGTAGGTGAAAATTTAAGGGATTCTTGGAATGAAGGTGATCAAGTATACGGTATATATTATCATCCACATTTAGCAGTAGGCTCTGCTCAAAGCTCACTTTTGATTGACCCTAAGAGTGATCCAACTTTATTAACACCTTCAAATCTTTCTCTCGAGAAGGCTGCCGGTGCATTATTTTGTCTTGGGGCTGCTTACAATATCTTAGATAAATTAGAACAAAAAGGATTCCTTAAAACGGATTCAAATATATTGATTAATGGGGGGACAAGCTCGGTGGGAATGTTTGCTATCCAACTCTTGAAAAATCATTATAAAGTAACGAAGAAAATTGTTGTCATTAGTACTGGTACCAGTGCCGATAAGTTAAAGAAAAGGTTCCCTACTTTACGTGATGAGATAATTTTCATAGATTATTTAGCATGGAGAGGTAAAGCAAGTAAACCATTAAGAAAGATGATATCTGATAATACTGTGACGTTACTAGATGAAAATAATAATGAAACTACCGCTGAATATAATCAAGGAAAATTTGACGTAGTGCTAGATTTTATTGGTGGGTATGATATATTAAGTCATTCCACAACTCTTATCCAAAAAAATGGCGCTTACTTAACAACTGTAGGTGATTATGTTAGTAATTATAAAAATGATGTATTTAACGCATGGGATAATCCAAGTGCCAATGCAAGAAAACTGTTTGGTTCTTTACTATATTCTTATGATTATACCCATTTTTATTTTGATCCAAACGTTAAAACCGCTTCCAAGAATGATTGGCTTAACAAATGTGGAGAATTACTAGAAGGAGGAGAAGTGAGTTGTATAGTTGATAAGGTTTATGATTGGAAAGAAACTAAAGAAGCTTTTTCATATATGGCCACTCAAAGAGCTCAAGGGAAGCTTATATTAAAAGTAGAAAAATTTTAAAATAGATATTGTAATCGGTGTGTAGTTAAAGGCACTTTTATAAGAATCATACATATAAATGCTTAATAAGCATACTTATTGATTATTGATATTAGCAGAAGCAGTGATATCTTCTTGTTCAAAAACTACAGACTTAATGATAGTGGAATATACTTTTTTGATTCATTCTTAGTAAAAATGTTTTGTTGGCCTTTCATATAATAAGCAATAGCATTACGACGAATATAATACTAAAGATGAAATACATTACAAATGAAGTAGAATTATTATCTAGTTCGTTATGTTTACCATTATTGTATTGTGAATCTTGGGCAGCCATGTTTACAGTATCTTTTTCATTGATACTACCTTCTCTCGTATTATTTTTTGAGGTCTTTGAATTACTCGTATTTTTCTTCTTATCTAACGAGCTTTCCATTATTTTCTTATTGTTATTAACTAACTCTGGAAACACGTTCTTAAACCTACTATTTTGCTCTGTGTTATACCTTATGGATTTTTCAGCAAGAAGTCGCTTATCCTTCTCCGAGGTATTAATTGCACCAGTCGTCAGTTCTGTACCTGTCATAAAACTTAGAAGTCCTGTTAGGATAGTACTTACTGACCAGCCGGGATTCCAGGTATCTGGATGGTAATCACTCATCGACAGACAGAGTCTAGTATTTTCTCTAAATCTACCATTTGGGGTGATCATTCTTATCGCAGGTGGCTTATATGGATATTCTGAAGGAAACGTCAATGTACCATGATACTGCCCTCCTTCATATGGAGTTTCTGGAGGTCCCGTTATTACGTAATGCCATTCCAATATGTTAGATTCATTAGGGCGGGCGATGATATATGGAGGAGGGCTTTCTACAATTAATTTGTACTCTTTAGTCAATCTTTTATGTGCTATCTTTGTGGCCATATCTTGCTTTACTAGTGCTACTCTCCAGTTCCTTATCTATATCTGTAATCAATAGAATGGATCAATGGCTAAAATTATGGGAATTATTTAAGCTTTCTGGTTGGCTCAACTTTTTTTTTACTCGGCCGCTTTTTTGCCCTTATTCAAATTATTACAAAACACAAGTATAGATATGCATTGGTTTGCACCCATAATAACCGCGCAGTTCCTCTACCAATTGGAACAAAGTATTAAGCTATTTCCATAATTCAAAAACTTAATCTGTTTGTAAGCTATTATCCTCTTTCTTAATTCTTTTTTCTAGCAGCGATTTGATGGACGGACCCTTTATTCTGGAAGGTCCGCTACCTTCAAGAATAAACTTTCCTTTCTCTTTAGACAGTGTTCTTCCCGCCAGATTAGGCCTATTTGGAGCAAAATTTAATTTCTTTTGCATCATACGTTGATTTACCACTGGGTTATCCATCTGTTTAATAGCATGTTCTACAGAAACTAAAGTCATGTAGAATTCTACAACTTTTTGATGGGCGGCTACTCTGTTTTTGTCAAAATTAACAACTTGTAAGCCTTCCCTTGACACAGCCCTGGACAATGCCACATACGCTTGACCCTTTTCAAAGACTTTAGCTAAATCGACTTTAACCTTAGGCAACGTTTGACCTTGAGATTTGTGGATAGATATTGACCATGCTAGCATTAGAGGAAGTTGAACTCTAGAGACTATAGGCTTTTCATATTCATCCTCGATAGCCCAAAGCTCAGGTTCTACAAGTACAGCTCTATTCGACATATCTGCAGTTTTAAATCGGACTAGTGGTAATTTTCTACCTCTGGATGATTGATGTAATTCTTGTAGTAAAGCTTTCTTTCTTTCTATATTGGCCTTCTTCTCAGGGTGATCTATTTCATGCTCTTTCAAGAAGTCAAAAATTGTGTCCCCTAAAGGTATCGGTTTCTCGTGAATTTCTTCGTTCATAAACTTCTCCTTAAATACTTTAGCTCGTTGTTTAGAAGAATTGTCGTCTTCATATGACTCCTTGGTTTCTTTTAATATTTCACGGTTTTTAGCCATGTCTTCGAATTGTTTAATTGGAAGATCTGGATTAGTTGTCATTATCTCGTAGAACATATACGTATCAGGATCTACAAAATCAATTACCTTCCCTAACGATCCATTAACTAGCGTTTCGTCGATGTTCTTCAGCATCATCACTTGAGCACCGCGTTTAAGGTACAGCTGTTTTGGAGCCAGAAAGTTCTGTAATAACTTATCCTTCAGTTCCTGATCATCCAAAGCACCACCATCAATCGCAGTAAAGCAATATGATTTACCAGGCAATTTTGATAGCCTAGAATTATTAGCTCTTCCAACCTCATTTCTTGTACTATATAGTTCCGCAGGAATAATTTCATCATTTGGTAATGGCCTGTTTAATTTTTTAAATTCATTTTCGGTTTCATCATCTATCTTACCTAATCTCATCTTATTCAACATATCTATAAATTTGGAGTCCGTTTGTTGTCTAAACACTTTTTGTAACATAATGGTAAGGTCTATTCCATCTTTCCATGAAGCAGATTCAAATGCAAATTTTGGAGGCCTATCTGCGTCTTTTGAAACTGGAGGCAGTTGGAAGAAATCACCACAGAATATCACCTGTATCCCACCAAAAGGAGCACCAGTTTTTCGAATTTTCTTTGCAATAAAATCTAATTTATCAAGCAGATCACCATCAAGCATGGAAATTTCATCAATAACTAACGCCTTGATATTCTGCCAACGTCTAAGATGTTTTTTTGATCTTCTTACCTTTTTGTAAAGTAAATCAGCATCCCCTTTTCCAAGGCCAATACCTGAGAAAGAATGAACTGTAAATCCACCAATATTACAAGCAGCAAGACCAGTAGAAGCAGTAACGGCAACAAATTCGTTTCCATATTTAGATTTGAGACATTTGATGATTTGGCCTAGCAAAAGAGATTTACCAGTACCTGCACTACCCGTATAAAATATATTGTATCCTTTTTCAGCCATTTCTATAATATGTTCTTGTTCTTTACTCAAACGTATAGGTACTTTAATTTTTACATTAGGAGGTAATTTCAATCTTGGGTCATCTTCTTCTAGATTGCCCATATTCGGGGCCTGTGTAAGTAAGGTGAATTTGTTACCGTAGTTAGATTTAGGTTGCTCTGTCAGTATTTCAAAACTAGCTTCTTCAATTGAAAGATCGGTACCATGAGATATGTCAGCTTCTGTTGTGGTTATAACACTATTGCCTAAATCCATATTTTTGGGTTCTACCTTAGGAGTAGCGTCTTGCATCTTACCATTATCCAGTATTTCATCTTTAGTCACTTTTGCATCATTATAGATAGAGGTTTTGGAGTTTTGCGAAAGAGCGTCAATACTTTTCTCGAGATTTCTTATTGATTGACCTAATTGAGATGTTGGGAGTACAGGTATTCTTATAGGAGAATTCTGCGATTTAAATTGCGAGAACCCTTCGACGTCAGAAATATCATCGAGCTTGATTGGTTCTGCTTCTTTCTTTATGTCATTGATGGGTATTATAAGATGAGAATCATTCCATTCTCCGGTACTGTCAGATAATAAGTCATCTAGTTCATTTAACTCGGTAGAGGTTAACTTAGGTTTCTTATTGTTTTGTGGATCAGACCAGGTAGAAGCTAATCTATTTGCCATATTAAAACCGTAACGTGAAGTATAGATATTATATTGTTTCTCGAGGAGTACTGTAGAATATCGTAAATT
Organism: Kazachstania viticola; assembly: GCA_030571575.1. Classification (NCBI taxonomy): domain Eukaryota; kingdom Fungi; phylum Ascomycota; class Saccharomycetes; order Saccharomycetales; family Saccharomycetaceae; genus Kazachstania; species Kazachstania viticola. The sequence goes on from JAJLXZ010000010.1 coordinate 97,094, forward strand.
GTGTTTGAGAAGAAAATTCATATATTCATGAGATCAAAATATTGGTTATATCCTAGTGATTATATTTTAAAGACCAGTAAGCAAACGTCAAAAAAAATTACTTAAGTATTATTTTTAAGAATGGTCCCAAGCTTCAATAGACTTCCCTTAATTTCTTGGTTATATGTTTGGTGCGATGAAGCATCAAAATTTACAGCATCTCACATTATTCGATGCTTCATTTTTACGTGCCATATTGGACTAACGCGAAACCGAAAGAAATAAAGTGTAAAATTTTTCAACTTGATGCGATGAGATCATTCTTAATCACTGAAAAGAAGATCTACCTATGCAGGATAGAAGGTAGATTAATTAATATGCTGAGCTTTCGAAAACTATACATATCTAAGTTGGAATTAAATTTAAATAATGTGCTTCAAGCCGGTCAAGCTTTTCGCTGGATTTTCAATGAGGAGGACAACCATTATATGACAAGCATGCAGATCTCCGGAAATGCAACATACAATACTGTAGTTGTAAGACAACAATGCGATGATTATATTGAGTACACTAGCCCTGATCAGGGTGTAAATATTGATAGCTTGACAGATCATCTAACGAAATATTTCAGGCTTGATATAAAGCTCGGGGACTTGTTAAACAAGCATTGGCTACCTACAGACACCAATTTCAAAAGGCTTGATCTATATGGTATTCGGATTTTGTCACAAGATCCTTGGGAGACGTTAGTCAGTTTTATCTGTTCGAGTAATAATAACATTTCTCGTATAACAGGTATGTGTAATAATCTATGTTTAGAGTATGGTGAACAGATAAGCGAACACTCAAAGATCAAATTTTATTCTTTTCCTTCAAGTGAGCAATTACTAGAAAAGGCTTCAGAGGAAAAGTTAAGGACTTTGGGATTTGGATATAGAGCTAAATATATAATGGATACCGCTCTTAAGATAAAGGATGGTAAAGCGATTGAAAATATAAAATCCGATTCAGAATATCTACGGTTTCTCACTGTAAACAAATCATATGAACAAACTAAGGATTTGCTGATGACATTTAGCGGTGTAGGTCCAAAAGTTGCAGACTGTGTCTGCTTAATGGGTTTACAGATGGATCATGTCATTCCTGTTGATGTTCATATTGGTAGACTCGCTAAGAGAGACTATCAAATAAGTTCTAATAAAGGTGATATTCTAAAATTACGAGAGAAGTATATTCAACTACCAGTTAGTAGGAAAAAAATAAATTTTGAATTAGAATTTATTAGATTGAAGTTGCAAGAAAAATGGGGACCTTTTGCTGGTTGGGCTCAAGGAATTCTATTCTTTAATGAAGTTGGTGGTACAAGCGGTGCAACTACAAGTGGAACAATCAAGAAAAGAAAGCTTTCTCCTGATATTGAGGTGAAGGAAGAAGATCTGATGGATATTAAACGGCCAAGAGCTTTGAAGGCAAAGGATTGAGTAGGTATGACATCAAGAACTTTTATATATTCATACAAAACAATAAAATGGAAAAAAAAATTCAAATAAATATGCATCAGCTGTAAAATAAGAATGCTAAGTAAGATATACGTTAAGTATGTTTATCATTTTTTTTAATATGATTATTTACATTTTCTTTTTAGTTGGAGTTTTTTTTATTCTGATCGAATCATCAGATACTATTACGCCTATGTAATAAAAGTTCAGGAACTTCAACTTCTTCAAGTTTATTCTTATACCCTGGAATTGATGGCATTTTACCTTCATCCATTAGAGTTTGAAGATATGTTCTTCCATAGTCAACACCGGTTTGACAAATTTCTTCAAATTTCCCAAAATCCAACGTATTATAATTTTCAATGGGAGGTCTGAGATAAAATACCCCCTTGGTTTGTTTGGCTTTCTCTAATGCATTGACAGAGGCAACATATCCTAATCTTGTTTGAATCTCTGCCATATTTGGGATATTTGGATGAGCTGAAAATGGATTCCATCTGTTGAATAAAATCCAAAAACCATTCAAAGAGTCACCATATTCCATTGGTGTTCTATCATCCACTGAACCAACATCTACAGCAAATATTGTATCACAACCACGAGCTTTCATCTCCCAAACAGGTAGGTTATCCAGATAACCACCATCTAACAACATTGATCCATTATCTTCCAAAGGTGGTAATAGACCAGCTAAACTCATTGATGCTCTAATATATCTCCAAGCATAACCAAAGGAATGTATTTCTTGAATGGAGTAAGTGATGTTAGTTGAATTACAATAATATTGCAACCAGAAATCTTCAATTCGAGTCTCACCGAAAGTCTTCCATATACCTCTATTAAATTCATGTCCTGTTGTATATGAGGTAACAGGCCAGGTTAAATCTGTTAACATTCTCCATATTGAGCTAATTCTTCCAGAGAATTTTTTCACTCTACCATATATGGGGACGACATCATAATCCTTTGCATAAAGACCTCCAACAAATGAGCCGATGGATGTTCCACCTACAATATCAATAGGAATACCTTGTTCTTCCAAAGTTTGAAGTATACCTAAGTGACTAATTCCTCTAGCACCGCCTCCTCCTAGTACCAAACCTATTGCTTGACCTGATAATATTCTTGCTAATCTTAGGAAATCATTCTTATGAGCATAACCAGGATTATAATATTGTCTCTTTTTTCCTTTAAATCTAGAAGAAAAGTTTTCAACAGTAACTTTTAAGGAATCTGGTAAGAATTTTGATAAATTTTGTTGTGTTTTCTTACTAAATTCATTTAAAAATATTCTATCCATCAGAGTTAACATGTTGTTAATGTTTGGATTTTTGATCATTGATTCATCCTGTACTGGAGCTATATTAAATTGAATATGATGATGAGAACGTACCCAAGGTCTTGGATTTAGCCATTTTTGAGTTGTACCAGGTTCTACATTTTTTTCAGGATGTAATAGTATAAGTTCAACTCTTGCAGTAGTTTTAGATTTTAACAAGAGTTTCTCATATTCACCAATATTCTTTGATGCATTAGCGTCAGCTAATAATAGTATACAATCTCCTTGAGCGATACAAGTCTTTGTCCAAGAAGAATTAATACCAGTATCCCCGATATAAACTACAGTTTCATATAACTGTTCTAACTCCGCAAAATAACCACTTTGTTTTAATTTTGCTAATCTATCAAAAGCATGCCTTCCAAGATGAGTAAGAGTAATGCTTTGATTTAACCCGATTGTATTACGACCTACTTGTTTAAATGCGTGTACTAATTTCATTGCGAAAGGTTCGACTGGTAAACCATTAGTAATTGGTAAGATAGTAATTGTTCTATAATTTGTAGCCGAAGTTTGTTTACTCTTTTCAGCATTTGAGAAAGATAATCCAGGTTTATTACTAGCTACTGGAGAATTCATATTGAAATCGAATTGGCAAGCATTATCACCGGTTGTTCTTGAAGGAGCAGATTGTAAAGGTGACGAAGAAGATGCGGACATCTTTTTAGCGACTAATCTTGAGACACGAACCATTATTGAGGGATGTTCTAATGCTAATACTTCGAATAAAGTTCTTGGGATACGAGCTAATTCTGATTCTCTTACAGCTACCATTGTAGCGTATCTATCGATAGCGGTTAATACTTCTACTTCACCGAAACTTTCACCTTGAGCTAATTCACCTAAAGTAATATTCATTGAATCATTTGAAGAAGACTCTGAATTACTTTTTTTATCAGATTTATTTTCAATATTTTGAATTTGTCTTAATCTACCATTCAATACAACGTAGATACCATTTGCAGGATCACCTTGGTTAAATAAAGTATCGGAAGCAGATAAATGAACCCATTCCAATGTATGATCTAATTTTAATAATCTTGGTGATAATAATGATGTTAACGTTTCAGTGACGCGTAAATAAATTAAGAAGTACTTATCACATAATCTTTCAATGATACTATTTGGTAAGAAACCGACGTATACGTCAGTTTTAGCTTTTAAATTTACAAATGATCTATAACCGACAAGGCAAGATAAATAACCGGCTATACCACCTGTCTTTACAGTAAATAAAGTAATATCATTATTATTATTATTATTGTTGTTGTTGTTGTTGTTGTTGTTACTGATATTATCAGTTGAAGGAGCGAATAATTGGCTTTCTCCATTATCAGAATTGGTTACATCGATTTCACCTGAGATGACATAGAATAAACCTTTACCGTCACCATTTTGTTTAACGATGGTGGTACCCTTTGAGAAGAATTGTAATTTAAGGCCATCGGCGAATTCATTTCTTGCGTAATCATAATCTAATTTATGAGGAATTTCTTCTTTATAAGGTTTTGACTTTATTTTTTCTTTATTTTTTTTTGTATCATTTGAATTATTTGAACTATATGATGGTATAGCGAAATCACTTGGTAAAATTCTTAGTGGATTTTCATTTCTTTGATTAATTGAAGAAGATACGTATGATCTTGATAGAGAAGTATCGGAATGTAAATTATTTAAACTTGAATCACTTGGGAAAGTACTAAAATTACTATTTGATCTACTATCAGAAGAATGATTTTCAAATGGGACAGACATATTTTGTTTATTTATGCCTAGATAAGCGAACATAGCTTCAATTAATGCTACTCTTACAGCGGAGTCTTCAGTTTCATCTTGAGAAGAAGAGAAAGAGAAGGATGAGATAGTATTTCTGTTTTTCATCTTGTTGGTATTTAGAGGGTCTAATTGGATATCCATAGGCATTGGAGAACTTGATGATTTATGTATATTATCTGTATTAGTATTAGGAATTGATGTAATTGTTGATTCACTAGATTTTAAAGAAGCGGAATTATCTTTTCTTGATAGGGGGACATTAGATAATAAATCACCAGGATTATATTGATCTCTTGAATTCAATACTACATTTCTTGAACTAACGAAATTTTTGCTAGAGTCCTTATTAATATTTAGTAAAGATGGTCTTTGTTTATTTGTATTTGTACTACTATTATTATGATTGTGGGGATGATAATGATGAATTAGAGAAGAAGAGTTGTTATTTAGTTTTTCAATAGCAGCTTCTCTTAGATAAGAAGGTATATCATGATTAATTCTATTATTTAAATCGTATTCTATTTGCATAATTTCATTAGTAAGACCTAGATAACCATGAGCCGTTTGAAAAGTGACATGATATAATTTAGTTAATATCATTTGAATGACATGAGAAGCAGAGCGAGGATATCTTTCAGTTAGGTTAGCGAAAGCATGAGATGGGATAATAGCGATAGTGCAATCTGTTTGAGCTCTTGCTATGACATTTGGCATTGAATATAAATCAGGTAGATCATTTGAAGATTGTCTTGAGATTGGGTCAGTTTTTGAATTTGAGGTTGAATGTAAGTTTAAATAGTTAAGGTCAAGATTTATTCTATTTGAATGTGAATTTGAAGTGAATAAATCTAATATATTAACTAGTGATGATAATGGATTACCTGGTTTAATTTTATTTAATAGTTGATATTTGCCTAGACCATTTTTCAAAGTAATATAAGCATTTGAATTTTGATATTGATTATAATTGATATCATTATTAAGATTATTTTCGACTCTATGAAATAATTCTAAAGTACCTTCTACTACAATAGCGAAACCAGTTGAATTATCTAGTAATAGAATTTCACCTTGATCTAATTTTTGAGTCTTCATATTTTTAGTTAAGTCATGAAATACAGGTTTTTCTAAATAACCGAAAATTTTAATAGCACTTAGAAATTTATCGATATAAGATGAAATTACAGGAGTATCAGTATCATTTTTCAAATGTAAATTTTTTAAATGTTTTGTTGTATTTTTATCTTTATCTATAGTGTTAGTATTATTCAATGAGTGATGAGAATGATTGATGTGAGAATCTGGAGTCAATTTTTTGTATTGAGAAAGGATTCTAGCTTTGACTATACAATAGATTGTATAAGTGATGAATATGGATAAGAATAAGAATAAAGATAGTGGGATAGTCAAGTGTAAATTAATCAATTGAAATAATAATTTAAAGACAGACAACCCCAAATTAAATAAATTCATAGTTGGTTTTTATGCTGATACATTCAATTGATAGTAGTAACTTACTATTCTCAATTAAACCTCCCTTGTTTTCATTAGTTAAATGAAATGAAATGAAATGAAATTGAATGAAAATCTGGTGTAGCCCTAAACCCTAACAGCGTGTGCTGCGGTGTAGAGAATCAGCGATCGTCATGGCAACGGGCACCAGAAAAAGAAACGAGGCGACCCAAAGAGGAAGAAAAGTTTTCTGTGTGTTTCTGTAGTTGTCATGGTTGCGAAGTGGCAGAGCGAGAGTATAAAAGGGGCAGACCCAGAGCATTGGAAAGAGCAAGAGCAAGAGCAAGAGCAAGAGCACAGCAACCCATGACACAGGACAAACCACAAACCATCAACCTAGCAGAAGAAAAGCTCCACAACATGTCGATCGAGCAACAAAAAGATCTCTACGGTGACGAGAAACTACTCAACTCTTACTTCGTCAACCTTGCCTCGAGAATCAGAAAGTCGGTCAACGGCGGCTATCTGCTGCCCAAGGACACTAAATAGACGGACGCTAAATAGCCTCTGTATACACTCTATACTATATACACTCTATAGTAAATATTTACACTCTCTAACTCGTTGGCTGTGGTGTACACACACCCGTGCCCCACAGCTCTCCTTTGTTTACCTTTTTTGCCCCTCTTCTCTCAGCGCCCCTTGAGCCCCGCCCGTATTTAAAGTGGCCGCTCTTTGTCTCGTTTTTCCGTCTGTTGACGCCCTGCTGTAATAAAGCACAAGCAAGAGTACAACAAGTACAAACAAGTTCAGATCAGATCAAATCAGATCACAAATTTTAAGATGAGCCAAGTTCAAGACAAGGAAGAATATTTGAGAGATCTCAATGCCATGAGTGACAGAATAAGACAACATGTCTTTAACGCTAATGCCCCTGCACAAGATTCTCAATTCAAACGTGTGCCTTTACCTTTAAATGTCTCTAATAATATGCCTCCTATGCTAGAGAAGAATGCTACTTCAGGCTCAGGTTCTACTTTAGAAATGTGGGAAGAAAGTGTCGATCAGAGATTAAATGATATCGATAATAAATTGAATAATTCTGATATTAATGAATTATTTAATAATGGTAATTTAGAAACTATGGATTTTTAAATTTTACTACTCTCATAAAATCTCTCTCTTCATTCCATCCCATCATTTTTTCATTAATTATTCATTTATCTAATATAAAACTTACTATATATTATATATAGACTAAAAATAAAGTCATTTCTTTTATCATATACAACGAGTTTTTTTTTTCAATTCTTTTAAAGGATAAAACTAATATAATGTAATATAATATAATAAGCTTCAATTAAATCTTTTTTTTTTTTTAAATTGTATCATATTTGATAAATCAAATATTTCATCTTTTACACAGACGAAAATATCTATCTATTATCTACAAATGTCTACTAAATCTGATGCTCAAATTAATACTGAAAAGATCAATAACGCTATAAAGATAATAGAAAATAAATCAGATTCTTATACTTCTTCATCTTTAGATAATTATACTTTGGAAGATGGTACAACCGTCTCAACTAAAGAAAGAGTAATTAAAGTAGTTAACCCTATAACTAATAAGATTCCAACGGATAATGAAGTCTTTGATATCACAACAGGTTTACCAAATCATGAATTCTTAAAGAATCATTTTAAACATGAAGGTAAAATTACTTATTCTCAAACAATGAAAATTTTATCAATGACAACTAAATTATTATCAAATGAACCAAACTTATTATCTATACCGGCTCCAATCACACTATGTGGTGATATCCATGGTCAATTCTTCGATCTTTTAAAATTATTCGAAGTAGGTGGTCACCCTTCCGTTACTCCTTATCTCTTCTTAGGTGATTACGTAGATAGAGGCTCTTTCTCATTCGAATGTTTAATCTACCTTTACGCTTTGAAATTAAATTTCAAAGATTCTTTCTGGTTATTAAGAGGAAATCATGAATGTAAACATTTAACCTCTTATTTCACTTTCAAAAATGAATGTCTTCATAAATATAATCTAGAAATATATGACGCCTGTTGTACTTCATTCAATGCATTACCATTGGCTGCTCTAATGAATGATCAATATTTTTGTGTTCATGGTGGTATCTCTCCAGATTTAACTTCACTAGATGATATCAATAAATTAAATAGATTTAAAGAAATCCCTTCAAAGGGTTTAATGTGTGATCTAGTTTGGGCTGACCCTATAGAGACTTATGATGATCCAGATTCAAATTCAAATGATCTATATATTCCTAATCAAGTTAGAGGTTGTTCTTACGCATTCACCTATAAAGCTTCATGTGATTTCTTACAAAGAACTGGTCTCTTATCAATCATTAGAGCTCATGAAGCTCAAGACGCAGGTTATAGAATGTATAAAAATACTAAATCTTTAGGTTTCCCAAGTTTATTAACTTTATTTAGCGCTCCAAATTATCTGGACACTTACAAAAATAAAGCTGCTATCCTAAAATATGAAAATAACGTAATGAATATTCGTCAATTTAATATGTCCCCTCATCCGTACTGGTTACCTGACTTCATGGACGTATTCACTTGGTCTTTACCATTCGTTGGTGAAAAAGTTACAGAAATGTTGGTCGCTATATTAAATATTTGTACCGAAGATGAACTAGAAGAAGATACTCCACTCATAACTGAAGATGTAGGTAAAAATAATACTGTTAGTACCACCACAACCACTAACACCACCAATACCAACACCGCACCTTCAAGCACATCCTCCATACTAGATGATGATGCAAGAAGAGCAGCTCTAAGAAATAAAATTTTGGCAATTGCTAAAGTTTCAAGAATGTTCTCAGTATTAAGACAAGAAAGTGATAAAGTTCAATATTTAAAGAGTATGAATTCAGGAACGTTACCACGTGGGGCTCTATCTCATGGTTCAGAAGGTTTAAATGAAACTTTATCCCATTTCGAAAGAGCTAGAAAACAAGATTTAATTAATGAAAAATTACCTCCTTCCTTAGAAGATTTACAAGAAAAGAATAATGATTATTATAATAATATCTTAAAGAAAGCAAAGGAAAAAAAGTAATCTCATTTTTATATCTTACTTTACAATGTTTATCTACACACATATATATGAGTTAATACTAAACTTAATTATGTAAACGTTTTTCATAAGAATATAAATTGTTAATACCACCTTCTAATTGTGCAGATGCAGTTCTAAATTCAAATCTAACTTCACCAGATTTAGAACGTTCTCTTAAATCAGTAATTGATTTAACACCAATATCTTGACATGAATGTTGTAAACCACTGTATAAATATGGAATATATTTCTTAATAGATCCCTTATCAATAACAGATCCAGAAACACCTTGAGCAACAAAAACTTTATCGGATTCAGAGAAATAACGGGAGGTAGAGGCATTTCCTTGCTTACCAGTACTCTCCATAGCGTCAATTGATCCCATACCACGATAAACTTTTAATCTCTTACCATCTCTAAAGAAAAATTCACCTGGAGATTCAGTAGTACCAGCTAACATACCACCCATCATAACTGTTGATGAACCTAAGGCAATAGCTTTAGTAATATGTCCAATGTTTTGAACACCACCATCAGCCATACATGGAACACCAAATTCATTGGCAAATTTACAAACATTGTAAACTGCAGTGGCTTGTGGTCTACCACATGCCATAACTTCTTGAGTAATACAAATAGAACCAGATCCCATACCAATTCTTAAACCATCACAACCAGCGGCAATTAAATTGGCAGCTTGTTCTCTGGTGACAACATTACCAGCAATAACTTCTAAATCTGGGAAAGTCTTCTTAATCCATTTCAACATATCAATTTGAAATTTAGAATTACCTTGAGATGAATCAATAACAACAACATCTAATCCAGCAGCAACTAATAAAGTTAATCTTTCTCTATCAGCTGGAAGAGTACCAATAGCAGCACCACATAATAATTGTTTAGTCTTGAATGATTTAGATGCTAATGGATAATTTTGATTTTTCATTAAATCAGTTCTAGAAAGCATAGAGACAAGGTTGTTGTTACTATCAACAATTAATAACTTACCTTTCTTAATGTTCTTTAAAATTTCATTACCTTCAGATAATGTAATACCTTGTGGACGAGTAACTGGATTTTCAGTCATAACTTCAGAAACCTTAATGGAATCATTTTCTAAGAATTGAACATCACGAGATGTAACAATACCTAGTAATTTACCTGGGAATTTACCATTTTCTAATTAGTTTAATCAAATACAGAGAAGTATTTTGAAATATTTGTTAGTAAAAAATTATTCAAATTCTTGTTATTATTAAGAATAAAAGAAGGAGTATTACCATTCTCTTCAATAATGGAATGCAAAAAAATGAAAATAATAATAATAAATTTGTTGAAAATCATCAGAAAAAAATTTTTCTACAAGATCGTTTGATCACAGTCAGTAGAACGAAAGTTATTAAAATATAGGTTTAATCATCATGAAAAAGAATTTAACAAAAAATATTATTACCATTATCACAGCATTCATAATATTAAAGAGAAAAGAAGCAATAAAATTATCATCTTAATCCTCAATTGGAAAATAAACCAAAAAAAAATTATTTTTGCACATACCAGTAACTGGGAAACCGGAAAAACCGTAGTCTTCCTTCATCTTTTTAACTTCACCGACAGTGGTAGTTGGAGCAATAACGACAGGAGAGTTAATGAACCCATTTTCGTAAGTCTTAACTTTCTTGACCATAGCAGCTTGTTCTTCAGCAGAACAATTGTGATGAATAATACCAATACCACCTAATAAAGCCATATGAATAGCCATATCAGATTCAGTAACGGTATCCATAGGAGAAGAAACAAAGGGAGTGTTTAAAGTGATTTTTTTAGTTAATTTAGTTTGTAAAGTAACGTCACTTGAAACATAATCAACGTAACCAGGTAAAACTAAGAAATCATTATAAGTTAACCCACCTCTGATATTAGAATCTAATAATTCATCGACAGATAACCCATCTTTCTTTGAGAAAGTTTCTAAGTATTCGATAGCAGTGTGAAAATCTCTCTTTTGAGCAACCATTGTATTTAATAATGTCTTGTGTAAAGTTATTAAGTGTGTATATATGTGTTACTCTTTCTAATTTATGGATAAGAAAAAATAATATCTCTTTATCTACTAAAAAGTATATAACTCAAAGGACAAAATATGTAAGTAATAAAAGCCACCATATTAAGTAAGAAAAGAAGAAAACAATCCCCAAGAAATTACATAAGAATCACAAAAAAAGAAAGAAGAATCGAGATAGAGAAAGTATTCGATATGACTCGAGATGAGATGGGAAATCAGATCGTTATTTATACTTTTTTTGCCATGCGATGAGTTACCGAAAGAGGAAACTGCTTTTTGAAAAATTTTGAAAAAATTTTAACACGTGAAAAACGACCAAAATCCAATTTGTTGTTTCTTTTTATTAGGGCTATAGTTAGGGTTAAGATTAGGGCTCTTTTGAAGTTTTGTCTTGTCACCTTCAATTCAATAATAATAATTTAGAAGAAGTGATAGTGAAACTCAATGTGCTATGAAGTATATTTAGTTTGGAACCGGGGTGAGATCACTTCTAAGTTTTCTAGATTCTAAGAAAAGTACACATTTTAAAACGACCTTTATGATGCTTGGTGGCTTGAACATTTTTTCTAGCAAGGACTATTTTCAAGAGATCACAGATGAACTTCCTACTGTTTTTGAACGTCTTGGTTATTCACAATCATTCAAACTAATTGATCAAAAGCTAACTATTGGTTACTCAATTGCCATTGTAGCAGCTATTAGTTTTTTACTAGACAAGAAGTTCGAGCATAATAACGTTATTCCTTATCAAGCGATGCTAGTAATTGCTTATATGGTATTATCATCCGTATTTTGGTATTTCAAGAAATATATTGAGAGATCAATTGTCTATACTGGATCTAAGGACGGTAAAGAGAAAATTGATGCAAAGGGAAAGTATACCAGTGCTGATTCATCCTATTTATTAACTTTAATACAAAATGATACTGAAGAGCTGGAAATAAAATTAGATACCAAAAAAATATATGATATGAGAGGAAATTTACAGTCTGATATATTATATCAATCATTGAAAAAAGAGATTAAAGTATTTGATGAAAAAAATAAAAAGAAAAACTAGATAACATTATTATATTATAATTACTTAAATAAAAACTAAATAAATTACTTCTTTAAACAGCACGGATATATCTCATTTTTATTCATCATCCTCCTCTCCAATAAAGTTAGATAAGGTTGGAGCCTTATATACCTTTTCATATAATACATCCCGTGCAACAGACACATTTCTGGATTTTAGATTTGTTAAATCCAAGAGATGTGGATTTAGATCCTTAATTGATGTAGCACCTAATAATCTCATTGACATTTCTAATTCTTTGGATAAAATGTCAATGGCCTTTGCCACACCATCTTTACCGTAACAAGAATTAGCATATAAGAAGGGTCTACCTAAACCGACACCTTTAGCACCGAGACATAGTGCCTTTAAGATATCAGAACCACGACGGATACCACCATCAATAAAGACATCAAAATGTTCATTTAATCCACGCTTCTCTAGTTCTGGCATTGTCTCAGCAAGAACTTCTACTGGTGCCCTTGTAAAATCTAATTGTCTACCACCATGGTTAGAGATAACTATACCATTACAACCTAATTCAGCTGCCCTTATAGCGTCTTCCTTTCTTTGTATACCCTTAATCACAATCGGTAACTTAGTAAATTTCTTCAACTTAGCAATATCATCCCAAGATAATGATGGATCAATAAACTTTGATAACGCTCTTGAGGCACCATTCTCTTTCTTTACCGGTTCGTCATCCTTGGATTCTTTTACTTCATCTTTTTGCATAATTTTAGGACTTTCAGAAGACGAGGCAAACTTAATCTTCATATCTTTTTCTCTATTACCTAATGAAGGTGCATCGACAGTAACAAATAATGCTTTTACCCCTAGTTTCTCAACATGTTTTACTAATTCTTTCGTTACTGTTCTATCAGAATTGACATATAATTGGTACCATTGAACTTGATCTTTATTTACTTTAGCACCAGCTATTTCATCAGGAGAACAAGAAGCCAAAGTAGATATCATTTGTGGAACGTTATTTTCAGTCAGACCACAACCACGAGCAATATCTTTCTCACCTTCCTGGGGATTACCTAGTTTACATAAAGCTGTAGCACTAACATAAAATGGGACACTAATTTTATCTCCTAACATTTCTGTGGAAAGATCAATCTTAGATACATCAACTAAAATTTTTGGTTTAAAGAATATTCTATGATATGCGTTATGATTTTCTCTATATGTTATTTCATCTTCAGCACCAGATGAATAATATGCCCAAGCTTGATTTGATAGGATTCCAGAAGCCAACTTTTCAAAATCATATAAATTAATAATTGAGTCTAATGGAGGTAGAGCGTTTCTTAACTGTTGCTTTGCCATTATATCTTCTATTGATTCACCTGGAGCATATGGTGGACAGACTAAATCATCAGGCATAGGAGCAGCCAATGGACCTAAATGGCATTCTACTGGAATATATTTCATAATTGAACCAGGCGGATGCAACGGTTTAAATATAGCTGAAACGTCTCTACCAGCATTTGCTTTAATTACTTCTGGACCACCAGGATGATGCGGAATAAAGTCAGTAAAATCATATACGTATGAATCTATCACAATCCAACAGTCTTCCGGTTTGTTATGTTTGGCAACTTCTGATGGATCAATCTTAGGTTTGGTCATATCTTCTCCCTGTGGTTGAGCTCCTTTAATATCTTCATTTGATACAGGCGTTGTTATCCAATAAGATACTACGGCTGTAGTAGATAATAAAGCTAACACAGATTTTGTCTTAGCATTGAAATAAGAGTTGTGATAAGAATCTTGTGATTCTGAAGCTGTTGTCAAAAATTTACCATGTTGAAACCTTGATAGGTACCTCGATGAAGGTCCCAAGCCTTTTCTAATACTGGGACCTATAATGTTACCAGTAGATGAAATAATAGTTTTACCTGTTTTGCTACTATGTCTTAATGTGCTCAACATCTTTTATTTATGGGTCTAATATTTTATATTTTCTAGACACAATTGAAAGAGTAATACTACTTAGAATCCATTTTCAATTATTCTAAGACGTCTTGTGAAACCATATATATATATATCAAAATATAAGGTCCGATCGATAAGCACTTCCAACCTTTTAGATCCGTAATTCCACGCCAAACTTCCGAATTAACAAAAAAGGGATCTTATATTTCAGAATATCTAAACTGTAAACAGTACCCTTGCAGAAAATCTTTATCATTGGCTGCTTCCTAGAATTTTTGAACGTTATTGCTGTAGTGATGACATATCGAACTTTTCTAAATTTGAAGGATCTACAAATCCCCCACGCTTCTTTTTGTTAGCGTGGGAATGACATATCCTCTTTGGCTTTCCTAGATGTACCAGCAGGAAGGTAAGTTAGTATGAGAAAAAAGCATATAATCTTAGTAGACATTAGTACCAGCATTTGGAATCAGAGATGAAAGGAGAAGTGTGTGATTCTCACAGTATTCGAAAAATTAGGGCTTAGCTTGGAATCTGATAGTCTGCTTTGTAAAAAGAGAGTAAAAGGAGCATAATACCAGAGTAACACGAATAATGGTCTCTTAATGTAGGAAATATATATTTGTTATGTAAGTGTCACACTACATAATTATACAACAGGAGTTGGTCTTTTTGGCTTGCTTATAGAACATTTTGGAACTTGCTGTTAATGATTCTGATTTATCTACCAAATTATCTAATTTCTCTCCTCTTTGTAAGACATTTTCAATTGTCTTATGTAAAACAATCTTAGTTTCATCCAGTTCTTGTTGAACTTTCATTATTGCATCCGCTTGAGAAGGATCTTGGTATTTGCTAATGTACAATTCCAGCTCTTTCATCTTTAAAGAGTCATTAGTTTCTGTAACGTTTTTCCAGTCAGCAGGAGAATGGGCAGTAAGATACTCATCCATCACTTTATTCAATAATGTATAGGCTGGTCTTACAGGGTATTCCTTGTCCGTGATAAGAACACCAGTTGCGCCTTCTGTTCTGGCATATACGTGGCCTATATAATTACCTTCCTCTATACTCTGTCTTTGGCCCGCAGAGGTTCTTCCAGCTACAGTCTCAGCAAAGAAAGTCATGAACTGGCCCACACTGTTTCTTTCAAAAAACCCAAATTGGGAGAGATCCTTTACTTCACTCAACTCTAACGCCTTGTCCCCATCATGTCTGAATACACCAATATAATATATTTTCATAATGTAAAGCCCCGTACACTTTCAAAGCACAACTATACCTCTTAGTCTCTCCAGGTATTCAATCCTTTTGTCAACTAAACCTGATTAAGATTCAGCGTTGATCCATCAGCTGCTCGTCATCTTCAAAATCCTCATTCTTTTCCAAGAACGCCTAAGCTGAAACACAAACAAACTCGCTAAGAAAATGAACCCTTCGAAAAAATCGTGATCTGTCATAATAAACGGGCATTTGACAGGCATTGGAGTAGAGATAAGAAGGGCTTTTAGGTAACTGAACACAAGAGTGGGTGGTAAGTAGATGAAGCACCTAAGTTTATGACTTATATGCATCTGTATGGTTATCTGAGGAAGACAAATTTACGTTGGAAGCTTAATGATCAATCCAGGGTGCTTTACCGAACTGTCAGTCGTAGGCCCTGGAGTAATTGGAGCACTTTTCCTTTGCGCTTATCGAGAAAGTATAAGGATCATTTAATTGGCTATGTTTTAGGTTTATTCACTGTGGTTATTGCTTATGGTCTGACCTCATCTGATAATATGATAAAGACAGAAAAGAAAAATTACAAGTATCATTCTATAATGACTCCCAAGATAATAAAAGAAGCATATTCTATCGGTAACAGCCCTACTAAGAACACCTTAATCAGTGAATCAGTTACATCACAGCTTGATGGATTAAATGAAAAGCCCAAGAAAAGTACCGATACAAATGAAAATGAGATTAATACACCAAAATCTTATCAGCTGGCTGTCTCATTATTTCAGAAAATGCACCAAATTCAATCCGATCTTAATGTTTTTAAGGACGTATCGACTAATAGAAATATACAACCACTACTAAATCATAAAAATCTTGCCACTGCTAATAATTTTGATGTATCTGAACCTCAAATATCAACACCCGAAGAATTGCATAAGCAGGGCTTAAATAATACAAATATTCTTAATACTGACAATTATTCTAAAGGACTTGTGGAATTTGAAGAAGTTATAATACCTGGTGATATCAATATCTTGAATCCAAAAAAGGTATTTTCACATACTGTAGAGACAAATGCTGGTATGAAGGCAAAAGATACTAAACTATTTGAGAGTAATGTAGCTAAAAATGACAATATTGGGAATGTAGATGATACAACACAGCAACAAGTGTCAGCTCTTTCTATGAAATTAGACAATATTTTAGGCAATGAGAAACAGCAAGTGGCTCCAGAAAAAACATCAGAATCACCGCAAAATAAGAGCTCAAAGACTCTCCTTGATTCGAACGAATATGATAATGATCTTATCCGTACTAATGGCAACGTAAATGAAAATAATATGACAATTGATTCAGAGGGGCCAAATCCCTCTGAAAAATCAACTATCATAGAAGAATACTATAATGATCTCCACACAGTTCCAGTTGTACAAGAAGTCAATGATGCCTCACCTAATAATGCAAATGACAATATATCTAATAATGAGCTGGAAGAGTTATATGACCCAGATACGGGAGAAATAAACTGGGATTGCCCTAGTCTTGAAGGAATAGCACACGGACCATGTGGACATGAATTCAAAATAGCATTTTCTTGTTTTGTCTACTCTGAGATGAGTAATAAGGAAGCTATGTGTATTGAAAAGTTTCAGGAGATGCAAAAATGTTTCAAAAAATATCCTGATTATTATTCACAACATATGATGAATTCAAATGATGACACAGAGATATCTACCATACCTTGGCGTTAATGTATTTACATGATATCATCTTATATATATATATATATATTTAACTAATGGTAATTAGTTATAATTTGATTGCAGAATGGAAAATTTCTCGTAAATTGATTCATAACTCAGTTTCTCTATTTGCCTACTTTCTCTAGTTCGTATACTATATTTCCCGGTCTTGACTTCTTCATCTCCTACAATGATGAGGTATGAATAATCTTTCATTATTGCATCTTTAATACGGTAACCTAATGGTTCAGACCGCTCATCTATATCTACATGAAATTGATTCCTACTTAAAGGTTGTGGCATCAACTCTCCCTTATCGTTCATTATCATACCACCACATAGACTATCCTTAATATACCTACTTCTATGTACATGAGTCTCTACGTTCGTATTTATAGGTATAACCATTGCTTGGTGAGGGTTTAACCAAAATGGCCATTTCCCTTCATAGTGATCTATCAATAGCGCCATAAACCTCTCCACTGAACCAAAAACTGCCCTATGTATCATAATTGGGGTCTTATATACATTATCCTTATCCTTATATCTAAGGTTAAATCTGGAAGGCAGCTGGAAATCTAACTGAATAGTTGCCACTTGATGAGCTTTTCCTAAATGATCATTTACCATAATATCAAGTTTTGGCCCATAAAATGCACCATCACCTTCATTTAATGACCAAGGCTTCTGGGATCTGTGCAGGACATTTTTAAGAACATTTTCAGCATGATCCCATATTTCAATATCTCCAATGTAATGATCAGTTGGTCTGGTAGATAGCATTATGGAATAAGCATAATTTTCTGGGCTCTCATTCAGAAGATTACTGTCACCATTTTTTCTGTTTAATTTGAAGACTTTTTCATAGCATAGATCTACGAGTTTCAAACAATTCAGTATCTCTGATTCAACTTGTTCAGGAGTGCAGAAAATATGACCATCATCCTGGTGGAATTTACGAACTCTACTTAACCCAGAAAGAGAACCTGATGGTTCATTTCTATGCAATGGAGAGAAGTCGGAGTACCTTATTGGCAATTCACTATATGAGTGGTCAAATTTTTTAAATATTGTACAGTGCCCAGGACAATTCATAGGTTTTAGTCCATAGGCTTCCTTTGATTCATCTTGACTTTCAACTTTAAACATATCATCTTTATAATTATCCCAATGGCCTGATTGTTCCCATAAGTTTTGTTTATAGATCAATGGGGTTATTACTTCCTGATAGTTAAATTTCTGTTGGTTTTGTTGCAATTTCATGAATTGGATCAATTTGTTAAAGATTCTTGTACCGTTAGGTAAGAAAAAAATTGAACCAGGAGAGATGGGATCTGTAATAAACAATTTCTGTCTTGTTGAAACATCTTGAATTGTAGAGAGTTTAGGGGAGCCAGTACCGTTTTTGGTTGAATATGGGATGGCACCTCTTCTTTTTAGATTGATTAATTGAAAGTATTTGTGTTTCTGCATTAAATATAATACATATAAATTTTCTCACTTAAGTAAATTGGTACTATAACTCTTTCTCATATACATAATTATATATATTGTTCATATTCATCTATATAAAGTTGTAAAATATCTTTTCATATTTACTACTGAACCAAAAAAAAAATTAAAAAAACTAGACTATTGCGAAATTTAAATCAACCTCTAATAAAAGTAGCATCAATTTTCTCGAGAGAAGGTCCCAAATTCAAAATCAATTTTCTTCTGTAGGCAGTCTTATTTTCCAATTGGATTGGGTTGCCCTCTAAATAAATAGTTTCGAGTTTTGCAAGTGGTTTGAGTTCCTCTCCAACGGATTCGAAAGTTTGGTCGATCTTATTGAATGAGATCCACAGATCTGTCAAATTATGGAGATGGCTGACGTTTTCGATCTTGGTTAATTTATTGGAGGTTATATCCAAAGTGGTTAATTTTGTATTCTTTTCTAAACCTTCAATCTTTGAGATAAAATTATTGGACAGATATAACTCCTCTAAGTTTTCTAACTCCTCTAACCCTTCAATCTTCTTCAATCTGTTACCTTGTATCGATAGAATCTTTAATGATTTCAAATGATGTAAATTAACAAGTCGAGGAATATAATTCTTACCTAACCAGATTTCTTCTAATCTTGCTAATCCTTTGAAAGAATCAGGGCCTATTTCTTGAATACTGTTACCACCTAATTCCAAAGTCTTAAGATTGATTAAAGTAGAGAGATTTTCGATAACTGATATTTTATTCTGAACAAAGTATAGACTCTCTAATTTAGTTAACTGATCAATGTTCTTGATATTTTTGATAAGATTGAATGACAAATCTAAATTGGTTAAATTGACCAA
Source organism: Kazachstania viticola (assembly GCA_030571575.1). Taxonomy (NCBI): domain Eukaryota; kingdom Fungi; phylum Ascomycota; class Saccharomycetes; order Saccharomycetales; family Saccharomycetaceae; genus Kazachstania; species Kazachstania viticola. Next base: position 116,625 of record JAJLXZ010000010.1, read on the forward strand.
CTTATTCACATGTTTTGAAATGTGTTTTATCCTATTATCGTACAGATCAATTTCAACTATGGTGTCTACAGGTAATACTTCTAATTCACTAATACTTTCAATTAAGTTTTGTCTTAGACATAAGTTGGTCAATTTAGTAAACCTGGGAAGATTTAAATCCTCGAGAGAACGAATTTTCAAATGAAGTAAATCAATGGTATCCGTATCATCCGGTAGATCCTCAGTCAGTTCAGAATCAGCACTGATATAATCGACATTCTCATCGGGAATAATCTTCATCTGAACTTCGGATGGGTTAATCTTTTCTACTTTCTCTTCAGACTGGTCATCTCTATTTTCTGAATCGTTTGACATATTGTTAATCTCTTATTATGTAGTATTACCACTCTTTTGAAGCTACTTTATGATGGTCTAGTAGTTGTGTGTAATTCATAAAAAAACTTTGAAGGATAAATTTCCTCGCCTTTAGTAATAATTATATAAGGAATATATGTAATTAAAAATGGAATATCCTATATCAAATAGACAGGCATATAAACATACCATTACCAATAGGAAATATACACAATAGATATATATATATATATATGAAGTTGTGCTCTATCGTTGCGTAGCCTGGTTTATGAGATAGTCTATCGTTTGGGAAACCGTCAGCAATGAATCGATTTTATCATCAGGAATCTCCAAACTGAACTCTTCTTCTATCGCTACTGCTAGTTCAATTCTATCCAAGGAATCCATATTGAGGTCCTTCTGAAAGGAGCATTGCGGTGTCACTTCTTTATTCTCCCTGAAAGTCTTGATAACATCTATAAGTCTCTGTGTAATGTCGGCCCTTTTGAGGGGGCTAGTAGAATAGTATAATTTCTGTGTGCTACTTCGATATGTAGAACTAATCACACTTTGTCTACTACACCTATATATTAACGAATGCAGCATTTATATAATAGAGCTATATGATGCCAATACTACTGTATAAGGTCTTCTACCTCAGCTGGTAGAACAGAAACAACTAAAAGTTCAGCAACATGGATGGTTTTTCATCCGACTCAGCAACGTCGTAATTATATTCCTGTCTTTATATTACCAAGAATACACTATAAAAGATGAAATTGGAAGAGGAAAAACGCAATCAAGCTGAGTATTATACTTCAGTAGACCTATCCAACGTTTTGCATAGTTGAAGTTATTATAATCCTAACAACTCTGCTGAACCATATTTAGACCATTTTAAAGACCTTGAAAGACCCCGAATATGAAAATTTTTTGAATTGCTGACAAAAATAAATTATCTTAAAGCTCATCGCAAGTAATATGTGGATATAAACAAGTAATCTTCAGCTGATTACGGATTCAAAAAGAACCACTATTTCCTGTATACTAGACAAAAGTCTTTAATAATGTCAACTGAAGCTGAAGAAGCCCCCATAGCTGTCCCATTACCAGTCTCCACTATTCAGACAGATGAACAGTTTACTTTCCAGAAATTCGATACTAAAGAAGCTGAGAGAGCTTTCTATCTTGGTCCATATAATGATGATAATATAGTGCAAAAAATTTCTGATTACTACCGTATTCCTGAGTTGGTATCCTTTTTGAATAATAATCAAAACTTTAGAAGAATAACTTTACAGTTCCCTGATAATTTAATCAAGGATTCAAGTTTCGTCTCGAATATATTGAATAATCTTATGCCTGATCTTTTACCACAAGAACCTGTACGTGAGCACAGTGCCGTTAAGGAAGAAGTTTTTACTGCTGAAACTGAGAAGAGGAGATTTTGGATCTTAGCTGATACAGCTTACAGTTCTTGTTGTGTGGATGAAGTTGCTGCTGAACACGTTGGAGCTGATTTAGTAGTGCACTTTGGTGATGCTTGTTTAAATGCTATTCAAAAACTACCAGTCATTTATTCCTTTGGTGATCCATTTCTTGATTTAACAAAAGTTATAGAAAATTTTAAGGAATCATTTTCTGATAAGGATGCAAAGGTCTGTTTGATGTCAGATGCACCATACAGTTGTCATATGATTCCTCTCTATACTGCATTAAGAGATAAAGAAGGTTATACCAATATTGTATACAGTACTGTTAATAAAGAGTTAGCTTCTAACCAAGCAACTATATTAGGTCAAGATGAATTATTAAATACAAATGATAAATTGCATTATACTTTAGGGAATCGTCTGATATTTTCTTCTAATCATAATTTATATATTAACAGCAATGATACTGAAGATGTGGCTAATAAGGAGAATAGTCCTTCATTGCAAGATTATAAATTATTTCATATCTCTATTCCACAAGATCCTCGTTTATTAAATTTAACAACCACCTTTGATTCTGTATTTCTTTACGATACTAAAGATAATTCAGTATCTTCTGGTCCATTCCCATCTTTGATGAAACGTTACAAATATATGCACGTTGCAAGAACTGCTGGTTGTATAGGTATTCTTGTGAACACATTATCGTTAAGAAATACTAAGGAGACAATAAATAAGTTGGCGAAATTAATAAAAGAAAAGGGAAAGAAACATTACTTTTTTGTTGTGGGTAAACCCAACGTTGCTAAACTAGCTAATTTTGAACCTGTTGATATCTGGTGTATTCTAGGATGTGGTCAAAGTGGTATAATTGTGGATCAGTTTAATGAGTTTTTCAAACCTATTATCACTCCTTATGAACTAACTTTGGCATTAAATGACGAGGTTACTTGGACTGGTAAGTGGTTTGTAGATTTTGAAAAAGCTTTAGAAGAAATTGATTTAACCTTAGAACAAGAAGAAAGTAAGGAGACAGATTTATCACAGGATGAAGAAAGTGAAGCCCCAGAATTTGATGCTGTTACTGGTAGATATATAAGTACTTCTAAACCTCTCAGAAGCTTACAACATTTACAATTGGAGAACCCACAATCAGGCTCTACCTCCGGTACTGATTTAGTGCAGAGGGTGTCAGGAGGTGCTGTTATTAAAGGAACTGTATCAACATCTGTTGGTCATTTACAATCTAGATCCTGGGCTGGTTTGGGTACTGATTTCGACGAAGATGATAACTATAATGAGGAAGGTGCCACTGTTGAACAAGGTATTACAGGGGTTGCTCGTGGATATGAGTTTGATCGTAATGATGCTAAGAAGAAAGAATTTCAGGAATGAGAATATTAAACAAGATTCTACTTTACGTTAGGACTCTTTTATTTATATATGATAAATTACATGTAAATTATTTTATTATTTATCCATATTTCAAATTTTCGGAAGTGTGCTTATAAATGAAATTGCTCCAGGAAGCTAACAAATATGAAATTAAATAAACAAAAAAAATCGAAAACTCTTTTTTTTGTTCTATTTTTCAACTAAAGCAGTGTGTAGTCAAAAAATAAAGTAGAAAAACCAAAACATATTTGCATTCTCAATATTTAAAGAATTAAATTTTTAGTTGCTACAGAATGCATTACTTCCTCCATTCTCATATCAAAATCTGTATAATTATTTCACTTCAACTAATATCAATACATAACTACGTTATATTCTTTAGAAGAGTTACAAAATATAACTTATTGTAGGATTGTATATCAGTTTACATTATTTCATGAATTGTATAATGTATAACACAATTTTAACTACTTTGCACGTGCAAAAACTTAACAATGAAAATAAAGCACCTTTTTTAAAATTATAACAAATCATATGGAGGGTTGGCCGAGTGGTCTAAGGCGGCAGACTTAAGATCTGTTGGACGGTGTCCGCGCGAGTTCGAACCTCGCATCCTTCATTATTTTTTGCGATTTACTATATGTTTTATTTTTTAAGTGTTCTGTTAAGCTACCTTTTGTAATTACATATACCATACAAGTATTATTAAAACTTTTATAGTATCAAATATATGCAGCATTGCTGATTTATTTCTGTCTCAAAACAGTTTCTGCGCGGCGTTCCTACTATGCGTCTGAAAAAAAATGAAATTTATTATCAAAAAGTTTGTGGAACAGCTTTAAAATTCAAAACCAAGAAATATATGAACCTATCTCATATTTTATATCTTTTATCTACGTAGTAACCTTCCCAAGCTAAGCTAATTATCCTATATTTATTCTAATATTTTACTATCCACCGTTTGCAAAAAAAAAGCAAAAAAGAACAACAAAAAAATAACTTTTGTATAGTAGCTGGATTTTTCTAACTATCTTTCCTTACTATCGATTTTCTCTATCTTTAAAGAATTGCTAATCATTCGATGTTCAAAAAATACAAAAATCAAGATTTAGATATGGCATTCTGGTGGAAAAAGAATCCCAAAACGTCCTCAGATTATGTTAAACTTATTACTGATCAATTTGCCAAGATTAGCAGTTCTTCTACACCTGATAATAAGAGGAAAGCAGAAGAAGAATGCTCTAAGTATCTTATGGGCTTGAAACACTTTATATTGGGTGATACAGATCCAAAACCGTCACCAGAAGCTATTGATGAACTGTATATGGCTATGCTGAGAGCGGAGCTATTCTATGAACTAATTCTGCATTTTAACGACTTACAGTTCGAAGCAAAGAAAGAAGTGATGCTTATTTTTGCTATCTGTTTAGCTTATACAAAGGATAATAAACTAGTAACAGTAGATTATTTAGTTTCTCAACCAAATACAATCCTTCTCATGCTACGAACAATAGAAATGACATTCCAGAAGAAAGAAGCTTTCCAAGATGTCTTCCTTATATTAGGAAATATGATAATGGAATGTATCAAGTATGAACAACTCTGTAGAATTATCATAAAGGATGCTCAAATTTGGAAATTTTTTGAGTTTGCTAAATTAAGTAATTTTGAAATAAGTGTTGAATCATTACAAATTTTAAGTAATGCATTCATTACTCATCCTAAATTGGTTTCTACAGAATTTTTCTGTAATGAATCAAATATAACAAAATTTATCCAATATATCAACAAACTTATTGCTCATGGAAGTTATGTGGCAAAGAGGCAAGGAACAAAACTACTAGCATCTCTAATCATAATAAGATCACTCAATCAATTAATGACCGCGTATATTAATTCTCCCGATAATTTGAAACTAATAATGACTTTAATGACTGATAAATCCAAAAACTTACAACTAGAAGCATTTAATGTATTTAAAGTCATTGTAGCTAACCCCAGAAAGACTAAACCGGTATTTGACATATTGACTAAGAACAGGGATAATTTATTAAGATATTTCGAAACATTCGGTTTAGATCAACAAAACACTGTCTTCCATGATGAAAGGGAGTTTATAATTCAACAGATAGATGCACTTCCAAGGATTATGTCTTCTAACACTGATATCTCACCTAACGGTAATTAATAGGTAGCGTATTATCAAATGTAAAAAGTAACTTATCTTTAAATAACATCAATGTAACTGGATTACAATAAAAGAATTTTAAGAAGCTGTAGTGAATACAAGAAATATTTGTTTATTCAGTCTTGGACTTTTATAAACAATTCTATATAGAAAAATCTCAATAGTACAACTTCTCACAAAGAAATTTGAGACTGGCGTTTTTGGAATTAAGAATATATTAAATAGAACTATTATAATATGAATAACATATATAAAGAACTAATGATCGTAACTATAAACAGCAGAGCTGGTTCAAAAAATACTTTGATGACAAGATTTCTTTTGCTCTTTAGTTTTTATATCTTATCATTTTCTATCTTTTATAATTTTATTGATTTCCGCTTTCGAAACCACCTTTCCATATTTCTCATTTGATAACGCATAACGATTATTACCTTTGGGACTGGTTTGCTTCTTCATTTGTTTACTACTTTTACCTGTATTATTCCTATTGGTATCATTTGTTGGAGGTCTTGGACGAATGGAAGGGAATGCTTTAATTGAGGGAGATGATTCAGCACAGGATGACGAAGATGATTCAGTAAGGTCATTCTTCTTTGACAATAAATCTAAATTGGTTTGAGATTTTTTGATAACGTTAGACCGACGAGCAATAGAGAGGTCTGCCAATTTCTTCTTCCACAAGGGTACTTGTTGATCCAATAAACTATTTAATTCTAGCAATTTATCCTCATTACTCAATCTTTCTACCGGATCAAATTTACCGAATTGATAATTGCCTTTCCCATCAAATCTAAGCAAAAAGTTATGGAAATGCCATAAACTTGTCCTATGACAAACTGATATCAAAGAAATCCCAAAGTTTTGAGCCGTCGTATACATTTGTTGCTCCATCTCCGGAGACACTGCTGAAGTGCACTCATCTAGGACAGCAAATTTGGGTTTATGATAATACATTCTAGCCATTGCTAATCTTTGTTGTACACCAATAGAAAGCTCCTCAGACCAATTTCTTGTAAGATCAAAAGCTTCCTTTAATTCCACACTATTATTCGTGATAGATCCTATATTCTCATCTGATTCTTCCTTCAACTGTTTAGGGTTCTTAGCTAATATAAGTGACATATTGTCAGTTATTAAGTCTTCTAAATTTAATAATTTCAAGATGTCAAACAATGTATCGTCACCCTTCGCATAGTCACCTTCAAATCTATCTTCAAATTTGCTGATTGAATCAGGATAAATAATTTGCTCTCTAAATGTTGATTTGTTGCTCATATATGGTCTTTGAGGTAAGTAAAAAATAGCGCTGTCATGGGTAGAAGATCTCCTTGGCATAGTCAATTGGGTATATTTACCTGAGAAAGATTTACTAATAGGCCATAATCCTCCAAGAATTCTAAATAAGGATGATTTACCGCACCCATTTGGACCGATAATCAACAAATGATCTCCATGTCTTAACTCAAAGTTTAATTCTGAAACTAAAATCTGATTTGCTGGAGTTATCAAAGGTATATTTTCAAACTTGATCAGATTATCATTAAATGTTACTAAATCTTTCGTATCGTCTGAGGAAGATGTATTTTTATCCTCATTTTCATCCAACAAAGCATTGAATTTATTAAGTCTAAGTTTAACACCTTTCAATTGCTGGATATTTCTCTTCAATTCTACAAATCTTCCAAAGGAACTAGATGCGGTTAAAAGTAATCTTCTATTAGTAATAAAATCTGCTGTAATGTCCTGATTTTTTTCACTAATAGCATCGAGCTTTTCTCTAAAAAATATTGGAGTCGAACAAAGTGCTAAACCTGCTGCACCCCACGTGTACTTAATTACAAAATTTGTAGCCAAATCATACAATGCTCTTGCCTTAATTTCTCTATTGATGAACAAAACTAAACGATAGAATGAGTAATCTAGGCTCGAAAGTTCCCTCTTCTGACCTTTCAATAATGCAATTTCTTCACTCTTTAGATGTAGATTAGAATGTAAAGATCTGAATAAACTTTCCAATGAGGATCTAATCATAGTTAATTTAGTGAAATTTGGTTGAATTAACCTCAAAAGAGAATTGGAGAAGTATACAATTAAACCAAGTATCATTGTTCCTTCACCCATCATACTCGAGTTTGATGTCAGTAATCTAAAAGAACAAAGAATTAAATCCAATGTTGGCTTTAATAGTTGGTTTAACAAAAGTGAGGAATTAGTCGAAAAAGTATAAATATCCTTGGTTAAATTATCTTGAATTTCTGTTGAAGCACTTGCTACAGAATAAAAAGTATGATGATTTGAAAGGTATTTTTTTAGCAAAGCATTTGAAATCTGCCTGTTTATTGTTACAGAACAAAGTTTTGTAACATATGAAATGAGACTGTTAACAAAACTTGCTGGAATACCAAGAACCATCCATTGACCTATTAAGATCTTTAAAAATTCAGCATATTTTGCTTTAACAAGGGTAGATACTAGTTTCCCATCCAGCGTTGCAACATGTAATGTCAACATTGTCCTAACTACTAATAACACTGCCTGTGCGAGAAACAATAGAAGGCATTTTTTATCTGACAGTATTAATTTTGCTAAGAAATCTTTTTTTCTATAGCTTGTACTTTTAGAAACAGCCTCTATTACAGGAAGCTGCGGATGTGTTATTTCCTTCTTGATATTTTCAACTGCACTGGACTCTTCATTTGATGAAAGCTGAGAGAATTCATGATCTTCAGAGTTAGATTCAGATGGATCAATTTCCAGTTCGAATTCAACATTGCTTCTCTTACGGTTTCTATATTTATTCTTGGTCACTGATTTAGATGTAGTACTCTTAATGCTAGAGTCATCCTTAGTATCTTGATGTGATTTTCTTGTTGTACTTGAACTTAAAATAGTCGCACACAACAATAGAATGTATGACGACCGCAGAATATTTTTCCTATGTTTCTTATAAAACGTTAATGGTATATAGTTCATCAATGATTTGAGAGTAAGCAGTAATATATATAACTATAAGAACTAAAATGCCACGTATTGGTGGATATGAAGAGTGGTTAATGCTTGGGCGGCTATCATCGATTCTTGATTCTTGATTCATTTATAAAGCAAACTTATCTCCCTTCCGGCCTTTAAAAAAATCTCCGATATTGCTCTTCGGTTTTAAGTTCTGAGCTATCTCCGAACATAGTTAATATTTTCGGAGTTGCGGAAATTTATATAGTAGATAAAGTGCAAGAACACAAAAGATTAAGCAAAGCTAACTGATTGAATATATCAACTCTAGTTGAATACAAAGTTGGGCCTCGGATCTAGATATATGCAGTCGAAATGCTACTTATAACTGGGAGATGGGCATTTCTTATAGAAGGCAGTTTATAAACATGAATGATTAGGTCACCCCGCATATTCTGATTATGTGACACAAAAGAATAACTATTGCTACCATTTAATGCGGTAATATCAACTTAGGTATATAAATATTGTGGATGCTTGTGACATGTTCTTATATAAAGGCTACTGTAGTAATATTTTCATTTGTATCTATTCTCTAATGGTGCCCATTGTCATTTTCATATATCATTCTTGTAAATCCAAATGGTTTATCAATCGTCAGTGTAAAGTTTGAATTTTTGATTATGATGCAGGAGTATCTTTTTTGATTTTGGAAATTGAACGGTAATATATGCTTTTGTATGTAATAAACTCTCCATTTTTTACTGGTTATGAGCCCTGAGGCTTCTGACGGTAGAAACATAACCATAAAACTGGGTAATGGTTTTGATTATTGGTTATGACTTTCCGAGATCAATGGTGTCGTGCTAACTGTTTAGCCAGTGTTGGTCTGCCTATGCCAGTACTGGAAAAATTGATAAGTTTGATAATGAGGTCAATTTATCAATGGAGATGAACAGAGAACAATCCTTCAATTTGATATGGCTTTAGAGAAAGCTCATCAACAACTCCATTGTAGAATATCCTGCCGAGCTGGTTAAAGATCATCTCGAAGATAAGGAAACTTCCAACAGGCCAAGTTTAGCCATACTTGATCTGTTCAAAGATATTTTACAGTACATCTACTTTGTATAAGTTAGTGAAGATCACTAATAAGCTTTTCAAGGAAGATTCTTTAGCCGCTAAGGAGAAACTCACTTCTGTTGATAGATTTATCGAACGTGCTATTTCCTGCAATGATATGGATAATGAAGATTTCAAACTTGAAATTCCAGATACCAGTGATGACATAAGCAAAGGGGGTCAAATTTGTGTTAAAGTTTGTCAGAAGAGAATGAAGACTTTGACTAACATTGGCAAATTTCCTGAAACCCAAAATAACTTTATAGATTTCCTAGGTGATTGGACTGTCAGTAAAATTGAACGTACCAGGGTCAGTAAAATCATTACTCGTTTATACTCCCTCAAAAAAGCTGGAACTGTTTAGATAAATCGTCAATTGTATACTATATGTGATCCTAAGGAAGGGAAACGAATCCGTAGCCTAAGTACATGTACCAAGTGAAGCATAACATTAGTATGCCATTATTACTCATGGCAATATGGTAGAACAGTAAAAAATGATGTTGTGTGCAAATGAAAGTACAAAGGTTATTATATAATCTAGTATAAAATTGTTATCTGTACTGGTGACTCGTGGTAACAAAATGGTGAGCAGTTAATTTTTTTCTACTGTTATACCAAGATAGGCCAGTAAATCCATGTAGTTTGAGAAGGAGGAAATCGTGATGAGAGCGGTGTGTAACACAGCTGCTATTACATACCATGCAGTTGAAAGTTCCCATTCACCAACATGAGAAGTAATTTCAACCCTAAGCAAAATAAGGTGAGCAATATACACTAATATTGGAATGTACGTATTTCTTGGCGCGGTTTAATAGAATACGAAGGATCTTTGAGTCCAGCTTGATAATTCCACATACTTCTCCATGGATTTCTAACACAGTTGAGCGTGGCCTTCTGAGGTGTTATTTTTGAATTTCTAAATATAGAAGTTGTTACATTAGCCTCCGTAGCAACTTCATATCCGTTTACGATCCCCAACGTAAACACCAAAAATTACCACATCCAGAAAAGCACAAGTCCATAGTTGCTGAAAAAATTATCAGGTTGTATTTGTACATTTCGTTAACAAGAATATTTGTTTGCTCCACTATATTACCTGATATTTTGACCTTCTCAATTATATTACTCATACGATATTTAGGCATTCCGACATTATCAAGTAACAGTATAATTATGGGCAACTCCTAAAGTTCTAAATTCTGTTGCTAGGGGCATTTTTCTAGAATCAGTATTTAGATCTGGGAAGTTAAATGTCATTATTTTGTTATTCGCAAAAACTCTGTTGTGTTATCAGCATCGAATCGAGTAAAGTGTTCCATATTTACACTGATATGTTGTCTATACTATACATGTTTTCTAATCGCGGTAGTCCTTTATCAAATACGAAAAAAAGTATTGTTTCTTTGGAAACTCATCTGAAAGTGCTTTTAGTTCATTTTCGTTTACTTGAAAGTTTTGGTAGATTATTTTGTATTCAGAAGTAAAGATGAGTATGGTTGTTTCTCAGTAATTACTTTCTAATTAAGGCATCTTATAAAGTTTTACTACTGTTGTTTTTTTTATTACTGGATAACAAAGTATAAAACCAAAGTTCAAAAATATGTTACACAAACACAAAATCATATGAATATAACATCAGCTCTGACAGTTACGCTTTCCCCTTTCGTAAATACTTGCAGGGAAAAAATACCTTTGACACATTCTTTGACGAATGAAATTTTAGGAAGAATCTTGTCACTGGAAACAAAGTGGACCTAGATTTCAAAAATTGAAGTAATTGTAAATCATAGTTTTGTATGAAACTAGTATAAGGGTTCAAATTAGTTAGGGAAATATAGGTTATTGATTTTTTAAGTTGATACTATTAGATAAGCACACAAAATCAAAAATATGACATTAGGACTAGGGCTATAATGTTGAAGAAAACCACAAAAAAAATAAAGTTTTAGACCGAATATAATTAAGGTAATATAAACATCTAGTCGTATGTATATTTTACATGTTTAAATTGCTACTCAAATAGTTTAGACCAGTAGCAAATGCTGAATTTAGTATATACATATCGCAATTCAAATACCTAATGGATATTAAAAATAAAAAAAAGGAAATGTTCTTGACGAAGATAAAATCTCTGAAAGTATCAAAAGTGCCAGATATGTGATACTTAACGAATGGGATAACTATGGTCTTTAAAATTTTTCTTCAAAACTCAGGTCATTTTTTTTTCCTTAGGAAAAGTTCATAAATTTAGCCGCCGAGCTGTTTTTCTTTTTTTAATAATTTCATTTTTGTTCATGACACAATATTAGCCAATAAAATACCCACTGTTAATCATTGAGAATAACTGTGGCCAATATAATAGTACTAAATTATGGGGATTTGTTGTACTATTACCTATTGAATATTCATAGTGTTCAGGAAAGTTTGACCAATGGCAAAATTTTCAATTCTAATTGGAGATTTCTTAAATTGTATTTCTGCACCTATTTATCTTTAACTAGATGTAAGAGGAATAAAAAGACTAAATAATGAATTTTGTTGTTATCTATATTTGATGAGTTCTTATACTGAAAAAGTGGGCCTTGACGCTAAAATAATGTACAAATGAGCTAAATAAATATGTATCTCATAGTTCTGGTCGAGTTATACTACGTTCCTAAGGGAAATGCACCAGTATTTCTAGCTGATGGAAGTAAATAAGATAGAATACCATTGGTGAGAGCACTATGGTTTTGGAAGCATGCTAATTGTTGCTATTGCCTAAAAGATTAGAACTGACAAAATGAATAACTAAAAACAGTTTACTGGCTACTAATTGAAATTATATTATGTCAATTATCTCATGCTCTTGAATTCTACCCATTCAGTTTGGCTGAAGATGATAATTGTAATAATAGGATCAAGATTCGCCAAAATATTTTCAGAAACAATCCAAGCTTTATTCGTGGAAGGTAGCAATGCACTACACAGTTCTATTACAACAGTTATTAGTAGTGCAATTGTTTGTAGGAATAAGAAAAAGAATAATTTTTCTAAAGGCAAAAAAAATAATATATAACCATACTTCCCTTCCTTAACCAAAATAACATATTGAAAAACTTAATGTCTGATTCAGTTCGAATACTCTGTGCCTGACTAATCCAATGGTAATCATTCCCAAATTTATCCAGTATTTCATCATTATTTATGTTTATTAGCGTTAGGCCTTCTATGTGTGCTCTATGTTTCTTCTTAAAGTTAGGAATCTTCGTAAAAGGAGCTGTCTCTAAACATACCCTGAAAAAAGCATGTTGGGTTTCAAACAATGCTTTATTAACTAAAGATAAAATTTGTTCAGTTTGGTTTTGAAGTGTTGTGTTGGTGCCTCCGTTTAACAGGTTGACTAAGTTGGTGGTAGCAAATGGGCATCCTATGGTTATCACTACATTGTCTACTAATGCTAGTATGCAGGATTTATTTACACTATTATTTACCTCTCCCATTGTATTCATAGTATATTCTAATTTCGTTTTATCGAAGAATAATAAAAACAATTCTTCGATAAAACAAAATTAGAAGTGAATCATCTTTTTTCTATTCTATTACCAATTTGGCCATCCATGATAAACTTAGAGTAACCGGTAGTTTATACAGACCAGCACGAGAGTTGATTGAATATATGTACCACTGGCTGTTGTAGTTTGATAACAGTGTATATCTTACTAGTTACCTCATTGTTTAGTCTTTAAAAAAGTATATATTTTTTCTGAATGCTTTGTAACGGTTGAATGCGACTTTTTTCTAAAAATTTAACTTCAAAACTAAGTTTAAGTAATCTGAAGGGCTTTAATGTATGTTATTTCTTGTAAAAAGAAAAATAGTACTTCAATTGTCCGGCAAAGAATATAAATCTACATTATTAAAAAAGAACGAAAAGGAACTAATCTAGTTCGAAGCCAAATGAGTACTTATTCTTGGAAGTTACTACCTATTGATAAAGAATACAATGTATCTTTGAATTTCTCTGCTTGGAATCAAATTTATATTCTTAATCTCCATCTATTTATATAGTGGTAGTAAAAATTTATTAGAAACAGCAAAATATACTCTAATATATACCTTTAGTTAACCAACCAAAAAAGACATACAAATTATCATAGCCTATAAAAGCAATATCAATTTTTCCACATGCAAAGACTAATTTCCTTTTTTTTTACAACATTTCTTAGTGTAATTTCTAAATGACGAAGTTTTAGCTTTTAAAATTGATGAGCTTCTGATTCGTAAAATTTACTTGATACTTTTTCTTTTTGGGAGGAGAAAAATTTAGCCGCCGAGCTGTTGTCTTTCAAAAATTATCTGGTCATCTGTCAGAAAAATTAGTAATCTCCAAATTACTCCAGCTTCAGTGTTATAGAATTTGGATTATCGTAACATACATATATGACGAAATCCCTGCTTGAAGCCAGAGAAAATCAGAATTCCAGACCCAAGTAAAATGTAATAATAGAATCTTGTAATTTCAACTTAGCAACTCGTATAATACAATTGGGCAATTATAACGACAAAAGTAAGGTAAATACAAAAAACGACAAATCTCTCACTTTAATTTAGGTTGTGTTAATTATATATCTAAAAAGTATGATGATATATAAGAAGGCACATGAAGTTCATAACACCTCTCAAAAAGTGTATGAATTCATTGCCTTTAGTGTTTCTTTCTTATTAATTTGTTTTTATTTGTGGGTCTCCTCTTCTTCAGTTATTATTATTTATTATGTCTCATATGTCTTACTTTTGGCATATATTCGTCTTTTTTTGATTTCTTATTCTTAAATCCTCTACTTATACTTTTCAACAATGATCAGCATAAAGCACGAGTAGCTTACTTCTCACAATAAGCTTAATATCATATGGTAATCATTCCTTTTCATTAATGATAGCGCTTGTTTGAGTGTCCGAACTAGTGACATTGTTAATTGGATCAGTAACTTCTTCTTTGCCTAAGTTATTTGGATCACTTGGACTAGTACTACTATAGTTGAAAGTTCCTTCTTCTTGAGTTGAAGTTACAACTATATTTTCGTTGGTTTCAACATTATCTTTAGGTACTCCATCCAATGATCTTCTACTTCTATTAGCTGAGACACCATGACTACTGTATGAGGAATTATCGTCGACTACATCATCAAAATAACGTGCTTCTACATCTACCTTCTGTCTAATCAAGTTGGATCTAACCATCCACCAACAGTAGATTACTACTAAACTGGCAATAAACGCTAAAGCAAACCCTGTCCATATTAAGGCAAAATATGCAGTTCCACTAGTTACTACAACACCGTAATTATCATCATGAGTACCTGATTTGATGACTTCAAGCAATACGGAGATCAATACACCACTGATACCTGCAAATAGGGAAGTAGCCAACATACCAAGAATTAGCGTGTACCAACCCCATAATTTATTTGGATTTTTATTAATTTGATTACTTACTGTATAATCTGAATGTGCTTTAAACCATAGCATACCAATAATAATAATACCGAATAATAAGAAAAATGAACAAACAATTGTAATAATATTAAATGCTAGAATTGCTCTAACTGTTGGTACATATTCATGTTGTCTGTTTAATAGCTTACCCTCTAAGTATAAATCATTTGGACCAATATTTAAAGCTTTTAGGTAAGGTTCAAAATCAGAACTGATTAAAGAATCGTAAATAATACTTCTGAAATCTAAATCTTGAACAGCATGAGAAGCAGAACAACCTAAGATATCATTATTTATATTAGCCCTGCATAAAGTGAAAATTGATAAACGGAAATGAACAGGAATTCTTAAATACTCTAGAAGTGTTGGAGTCATTTCTCTTAAAGTTTCATCTGAAATTGGTTCAACGTCTCTAGCGTCACGTAGAATTGACATAATTGGAATAAAGACTTGTGGATTCTCTTGTGCCCATGATGTAATTGTAACTAGAGAGGAGAAAGTTTGAGGAGGATCAGCTGAAGCACCTAATAAGTTGAATAAATATGGGATATATTGGATCGTTGTACTGTTTGGTGACATTCCTTCTTCTAAAGAGGACATAATTGAGATAGTTTCGTTTGTATTGCTTGAAGCATCTAAAAGTTCTCTTAATGATGCTAATTGTTGGTTTGTCGCTGTTGTGTTTGTAATAGTTGATAGTTGACTAATTGTCTGTAAGGCTGTTTCCTTTTCATTTGCGTTATTTAAAATTGTTGTTAATGAAATCAAAGCATCATGAGCACTTTCTGAAGTAGTAACATTATTTGAAATCAGCGTATTCAAAGCAGATAGAGTAGAATTGACGTCATCAGAATTTTGTAAAATTGTTCCTACACTCTGAACCGTTTCTTGTTCATTCGGATCAGTAATCATAGAAGAAATAGATGAGAAGACTTGAGTAACATTGCTATTTGAACTCAACAACCTCTGTAGAGTTGATAACATAGCTTGAGATCTTTCATATGAAATATCTTGAGAAGATTCCATTATTTTACTTAGAGAATCTACTAAAGCGGTAATATTTGAGGTTGATTGGAATAATTCAAAGACCGGAACTAATGACATTTTTTCACTTAAAGTTAAATTATTTAACTGTTGTAAAGCTTCTGTTGAATTCAATGGATTATTAGAATCGTTTAATAATTCTAATGTGATTTGAGTAGTATTATCAGTGGAGTTTAGATGTTGAAGAGATGGTAATATTAAAGAACTTAAACCATCAAGTGTTCTTGTACCATTATTAGAAACTTTTAATAATCCATTAATTGCAACCAATTCTTTTGTACTAGTTGCTGGATTACCACTGATTGCCAATGGGGCCAAATTAATAATTGATATTACTGACTCTGTAGTATTTTCAGCATTAGATAATAAAGTCATCAAAGGAGTTAAAGCAGGAGTATTAGCTACATTCTTTAAAGCTCCAAAAATTTCATCGAGAGAACTGTTTGGAGCTGTTAGAGCGGAGCCTAAAATAGTTAAAATAGGGCCTAGTTGTGGGATAACCTTTGAGACATTAATATGAGAAATATCAGCGTCACCGAGATATATATTTGTCAAAGGTTTGTAATCAGCAGAAGAACCAGCAGTAGCAATAATAAACAAAATGAACGTCGTAAAAATAAATAATAGCACTAGTGCCAGTAAAATTATATTAACAGTGTGAGAAAAGTTAGAAGAAGGTAAAATTCTCATATTTTCGTTTTTTCAATTGCTTTCTTTTTTTCAAATATCTTTCAATGATCTATAGTATTCTTTCTAAGTAAACAATCCAAATAAAGTAAAAAAACGGATGAAAACCTCAAAACTAGAAGCCATGATAGTTGCATTTCCTGTTGCTATTTATACCTCAGATCATTGTTGAAGACAACAGATCAAAAAGAACCCTCGCCTCACCTTGAAGAACCCTTTGTTCACCCCAATTAATTCAACTACTAGTTCTCCCCAACCAACAAAACTGATCCTCCAAATACCCCAACAAAAGTGCATATACATACTCAAGTTCTCAAAGTGGAAAAGTAATGAAAGAGTGTATGAAAAAAAACAGGCAAGGGGATTCCACAACAGGAAAGTCTAAGAAAACTTAAAAAGTTGTCTTCTTTTTCCTGCAGATCCATCTGTGCAAATGTTCAGAGACAAGACAACGGAAGAAAGTTTCCGGATTGGGAAGCGATGAGCTAACCGCCCAGTTGCCCTTCTATGGACCCTTCTGAGCAAGAAGCTCCCTGCTATTTCCTTCTTTTGTCCGTATGTCTCCCAAATAAAGAAGCAAAGGATGAAAACTCACAACATACGTCACTGTTCCATACGGGAAAACGTTAAAATCCAACGGAATGTCTTCCGGTTTTCCGGATATTTGCGGTTCCCCGCTTATCGCTAAATAACTGCCATATGAGAGAAGTCAAACACTCGGAGGGGCAAAGATCTCAGTTCGGAAACTTAAACTCCGAAATTGTTTAAAGTTTTAAGTGTTATCCATAGACCCTCTTTCGTCCCCCCCTCTCTTCCGCAAAATATGGCAATCTGCAAGAATAATTTATACTAATCCTATTAAATTCGAATTGGTACTGTAATATCTTCTCATACCATAGTGCAGATAGTATGACTTGATGTAACATGGAATGACTTATGATTTATTGCATATGTTACTTAATGACGACAATATATATATATATTTATATACATAAATATATGTACACAGATTTGATAGTCCTGAAGTATATTCCAGTAGAGACTTTCAAATTCAATTTTATCTTACTCCAGAAAAATAATCTTAAATTTGCATTAGTGTATCTTCAGGCTTATACGTCATGTTATAGTTAAAACTATTAATGACACCATTGAAGTCATTTCTATAGATTCTCTCATCAATGATGACTTGTAAAGAGATACCAAAATATGGACCCCATAAACTCCTCTTCTGTACACTTGGGGTATTTGTATTATTAGGTTCACGTATAATTGAATCTTGTCCCATCTTATCCCTACCACTCTCATCAAAACGTACTTTCCCATTTACATTCACTATTACAAGACCAGAGCCTGGTATCACGTGATAATCCACGGATGTTAAATTATGCTGTGTTGAGACTATTTGTTGTTGCCACATCGTAAGAAACATAGTCACATCACTAAATGGTGTAGAATTAAATATAACTTTACTTTCCACACCTTCTGGATTATTATTTTTATTCTTGAACAGATTTAAAAACTCATTTAATTTGTTAACATCTGTATTATCAAGATGTGCTAATATCTTTTGTATAAATATTTCCGTTATATGAGATTGTTGACTACTTCCATTATTGGTACTAGTGCCGTTTATATTTCTATTCATGCTTAAAAGGGTGTTTCTACTCTTTTGTAATTTTTTTCGTCAAATACATTTTCCTCTAACTTAACAAAAATTACAATATTTGCCTCTATACTAGAGATTACAATTCTCATCTCTAATTTTTTTTTTCACTATTTCTTGTTAGCCTCTAAAATCATTACAGACGATGCAGTTACTGGGGTCTATAATTTTAAAGTTTTAAACCGGGTAACAGAAGCTATTAAGACGGAATTGATTTTATTCGTCATGGTTGGTAGTCGCCAGATGATATTTTTCTTAAAAGATTTACCATCAAGTGAAAAGCAAGATCAGTCCATTAGGCGCTTTTGAGGTTCACAATTGATTTAAACTTAAACCTGCCCTTATTAACCGTCTCCCCTGGGTAGAAAGGCAAAAAAAGCTACCCCAACTGGGACAGTGTCTGTGATTAATAAAATGGCGGAGTTGCATCGCACATAGCAGGGACAAAATTAAGAAGGCGGGATGTTACGGCGCTCAAAATACTCGGCAATTTCTCTTTTCGGACATAGAAACTGATTATGAAGTCGAACCAGCACTGCAATTTTACGTCGGAACTAATTCCCAATTGGGTAATTCAGATCTCAGATCTCAGATCTTTCATATGTTTTCCCTTTTAGGACACCGCGGTGACTATTAAGTCGATCAATTACTTTCTGGTTTCTCTAAAAAGACCAGCATAAAATACAACGTACTTTTTCAGATTCTTACAAAGAGTATAAATATAAGTATCAAAATTTCAATGCCTCTCTTCGTATACGTAAGGTGCCCCAAAAATCTTAAACCTTCAATTCCTTGTATCTCTTATTTTTTTCCATTTTTTATCTTCTAATATATATATTATTCCTTGTTTAATTATATTACATTCCTTAGAAGAGACTCAAGATAATAATATTCTTTTAATAACAACTGAGTCGATTCCATACATTCATATTTAATCTAAAACTATTCACTTTTTTCTTTCATTTGATAATTCAAAAGTAATCACTACCATTTTGATATCGCTACTTCTTCAGTTACTTTTACTTTATTTCCATTGGCACTTAATTCCATGTCAACTTCAATTAATCAAAATATATTAGTAAATCCTAACTCTGCTGGTACAGGGATAAGAAAAAAATCTAAAAACTCTCAAAAGAGGAACTTTTTTTTCGACGATTTATTGCTACAGCCTACAAAAGTATCAAAGGATATATGTAAAAAGAATGCGTCTATAAAAGATAAAAAAAATTTCACTTATAAAAATTCAAGCAACCTAAGAAGTTCACCCTCCACTACACATTCAACACCGGTAAATTATTGCTATACATCTCATTCTCCTACATTATTACCGTCATTACAATCTCTAGATGATAACATTAGAAGAAATGATTTATTTCATAAGTCATATACCGCTCCTGCTTCTCCTCATCACTTTGATTTAAATCGCTTCAACCAACCTCAAAATAACCCAAATAATGACAACAAGAACACTAATAAAATTATAACACCTACAACGTCACCATATTTTACCAGAACAAATTTATCATCAACTACAGCAACCAGTATTTGTTCAAACAATAACAACAACTATATCCACATGGAAAATAATGCTATATTACAGCAAAAATTTAATCTTATGGAGACATTATCTAATGAAAAAAATAATAATTTAAATATCAAACAATCATCTATTAAATTACCACCTCTTAAAAATTTACAGCTATTACCTGATCCAAGAATTCAAGAACATTCATATGTTTATCCTGATACATCTGATCCAAATTATTATTGGAAACGTAATTTAGTAAGTTGGTGTAAAGATGAGAACTATCAAGATTACTTAAAAATTAAAGATCAGATTTTAAATGAGAATAATTTGCTAAAGCAAAAGTTAAAGGAAAATATACTGTTAAGACAAGAATTAAAAGATTTGGCCGACAATCAGGGTTCAAATACTGTTAGGCCCATATACAAAAACCTGTCTAACTCATATATCAATTTTCTCAAGATTCCATCTATTTTAAAGCCAAAAGATGCTTTTCAGAATTTATCGAATAAAAATTGGGAATATGATGCACCAGTTACACCCCCCTTATCACCAAGACGTAACAGATGTACATCAGCATCTTCTAATTCTTCAGAGCATTCTTACGTATTACACACTACCCCAACTACTAAAAATAATGTCTCTGATGAGTCTCCTAGCTTTGCCACTGTAAATACTACAAAGAATAAAAAGATACGAAGCAAATCTAACGAATCTGCTGAGGGTAATAATACTCACAATTTCAAGGATATAAATGATAATGAAAATATAATACAATTCACTCCATTTGTCAGCGAAAAATTGGTTCAATTGGTCAAACAACAACGACAACAAAAAGACTCTTCTGATACAACTTCAAATCATCATAAGAAGACAAATAGTTTCAAAGCGTTGCAGATCAAGAACCTTTTAGATAATAGAGATATTCTTTCAAAGACCTCAAAGAAAGTCAAGAAATTATCTCTATCCCATGATCCTTATTACTACAAGTCATCGACATTGTCTAGCCCCTCCACCAAGCTTATCGGAACCAAAGCTAAACAATTAGCAATGAAACTTGATGAACAACTAATATCTGACACAGCATCAATTATATCTTCACAAACATTATCTTCTTCTTCATCTGATCTGCCATCACCCTCAACGCCTCCAAGACGCGTTCAATCACGTTCAGGCTCGCCTAGAAGATCCACATCTCGTTCACCTGCAAAGTATCATAAATTTTCCATCAATGAAAACCAATCTCGAAGTCATAGCTCGAATAGCTCGCCAAAAAAGAGAACCGGAAGCAACTCTCATCATCACCACTTGCATCCAAGAACTTGCCTCTCATGCAAATCTACTGAATCACCTTGTTGGAGACCCTCCTGGTCAGCGAAGAAACAAGATCAATTATGTAATTCATGTGGATTAAGGTTTAAGAAGACAAGAACAAGATGCCTGAATGATACCTGCAGAAAGATACCAACTAAAGGTGAATTGAATATAATGAAATCCAACGGCATGGAGACTGACTATGTGCCCTCCATTAGCGAAACGAGGACTGGATACCGCTGTCTCTTCTGCGATAACATAACAGAAACACTAATAGCCTAATCTACGCCTCCATAACTGCCGAATCAATCTTTTTATAGACTTCTGTAATACTATATAAAATCTCGTTACTCTAATATTTTCTCATTTATTCAAAGTCCAGTAAAAAAAAAAAGTGTCAAATGCTCAAAACGCTTCGGCACGGCAGAATTCAACCCTCTTTTTCACCCGCTTGAGTTAATTGAGCAAAAAAATTTTTTTCTGCGGTGCGGTGATGAGAAAGTAGCTCGAAACGGTCGTATTAACTCCAAATAAGATTAAATTGTTCTTTGATTTGGATGAACACTTTCCGAATATATATATAATCAGATATTTAACATAGCCTAGGTGATAGTCGTTTTCCCTGATTAGGTTTTGGTAGTTATATTTTTGCAATCGTTCTGACAAACCAATTAAAAAAGAAACAACTGAATAACTACGACCTCCAATCGCATTAGTAATGTCTTCTATCGTTGATAACAGAAACTATGAAACTTTTCAGAGTTCCTCCTCTACCTTGGTTGATGAATTATTACAGATTAACCAAAAGGGAGATATAGAAATTAGAAACAAGATTGCCAATTTAAGGAAGAATCCTGAATTTCACACTTTACCTCATTATCCCTGTCATGACAAAATCTCTAAGGCCCTTGAAGAACATGTCTCAAGAATTAACAATGAGACATGTGAACCGGGTGAAGAGAACTCCTTTTTTATTTGTGACATGAATGAAGTCACTAACCTCTACAACAATTGGAAGAAAACTTTACCTCGAATTCAACCATTCTATGCAGTCAAATGTAACCCAGATCCAAAAGTCTTAACTAAACTAGCTAGTTTTGGTGTTAATTTCGATTGTGCTTCTAAAATGGAAATTGAAACTATCTTAAAACTTGGTGTCGATCCTTCTCGCATCATCTATGCCAACCCTTGTAAGATGGCATCTTACATCAGATACGCACGTGATGTAAATGTTTTGAAGACTACATTTGACAATGTAGAGGAATTACAAAAGATTAGAAAGTTCCACCCTGAGGCTGAAGTATTATTAAGAATTTCTACTGATGACTCTACTGCTCAATGTCGGTTATCTACCAAGTATGGTGCTGCTTTGACTGAAGTTCCAAAATTAATCAAGAAATGTAAGGAATTAGGCTTAAATTTGAAAGGTGTTAGTTTCCATGTTGGTTCTGGAGCTTCTGATTTCACTTCTTTATATCAAGCAATTAGGGATGCTAGATTTGTTTATGACTGCGTCATTGAACATAACATGCCAGCTTTAAAAATCCTAGACGTTGGTGGAGGATTTCAATTGGAATCCTTTAAAGAGTCTAGCTATGTTTTAAATATGGCTTTAGACGAGTTCTTCCCATCACAAGATAAACAATTCAAGGACTTGGAAATCATAGCAGAACCAGGTAGATATTTTGTAGCTTCTACTTACACTTTAGCTGCTCATGTAATCGCAAAGCGGAAGATCAGTGATGATGAAGCTATGTTATACATTAATGATGGGGTGTATGGAAATATGAACTGTATCCTTTTCGATCATCAAGAACCAACACCACGGGTTTTATACCATGATAAGAAATTCCATTATTTTGATTTTGAATCTACATCCTCAATTTCATTAAATAAAGATAAATGTCCATATAAGGTATCCATTTGGGGTCCTACATGTGACGGTTTAGACTGTATCACTAAGGAATACTATTTGAAACACGATCTAGTAGTAGGTGACTGGTTCTATTTCCCAAACCTAGGGGCATACACATCCTCTGCTGCTACACCATTTAACGGATTTGATCAAACAGCCTCAATTGTATACATCAACGAGGATAGCGAAGAAACTCTATGACAAGGTTAAATATGAATTGTTACAACATATACATATTTTTTTTTTCTTGTTCATTTTTTTGGTGAGTGCTTTATTTGTTTGTCAAGATAGATAGATTCGTGGTATCATATTTCTTCATATTCGATATAATTTCTTTCTTACTTCCTTTCTCTCCCTCTTAAACGTACGTATATACATTCATATATATATACACTCAATAAATAAATTCCTCTAACATAATCCTTTTTGCGTATAAGACAATTTGAGCGGCATTGCATGTTCACGCTGTAATGAGCGGATTTCGCGAAAAAGGCGAAAGAAACTAAGTAAATGCTCAATCATTCATTTCTTCAAAGGATCATCACTGGGAATAAGTTATAGCTCTACATATAACATACACGGCTACTAACAGAGAGAACGGATACTATTAAGTGACTACACTCTTATACGAATATATTTATAGTTGAGTATGTCACAAGTGCCACAGAAACTGCTTTGCCAGATAGCTACTATAAAGCCAAGCATAGATAATGTCATACCGTATGCAGAGTATCAGAAGACGCAACCGAGGTTCAATGAGAGTAGCTTATTAAACATTCCTCAGAATCAAACGGTGATACTGGGTGGTGGTAGAGATTTTATTCTAGGTATATTGAACTCAAAAGAGACACATACATTAGATTGTGTCGAGCTATTTATTTTAAACAACTGTGTTATATTGTGGTTTGATGTTCTCGGCCATGGTATACAAATACCATATACTAGCGTTGTGTACCATGCTTCTAGAACCAGACATGAAAGACGAGAAGGCCACAAACTGGAAATCATTCTTACTTTGGAAAGAGATGAGACATTGAATCAATTTTTCCCTATCACTATGACTGCAGAGGATAATATGGATTTTGAATTATACACAGTAAGAACAATAGAATTAGTTTTGACCCCAAAATATTCGATGTATGATAGGCATTACAATACAGAGATAGAAACATTATTTACATTTGCTTATTTTGGTATGAACCGAGGCGATGATTTAGTAAATAACTGTAACAATGCATTAGCTATGGGAATGGAGTTGAATATCCAAGTTAATGCAGATGATGCAGAAGATAATGAAAATGAACTAGAGGATACCAATGATATCAGTGTCTTTACTGGAATGAATGACATCTTAAAGAATCATAATGCATATCAAAACTATGGGGCTGCTGATGATTTAGATGGTGATTCAATGATGGATAATATTGTATCGACAAATGCTACTGATGCTGGAATGGCTGTTGAATTCTTTAGTAACCGCCCAATCGCTGGAAACAAGCATTCAAGAAACGAGTAAATTCATTATTACGAAGATGAACTGCATAAGCACTACATGGGCATTATAAGATATAATTAACAAGATACTTTGGCATAAACCAAAGGGTCTAGTTTACAGTCAGCATAGATATTAGTATCAAACATTACGTGGATACAAGATATTCAAGTCTAAGACCTCATACAAATAATTTTAAGTACTCATTGATATTAGCAACTTTTTTCCGTCGGAGATGAGCGTCCACTAGATATTTTTGAAAATTTTTTTTCAAGCGATGCCTTTTGGTAATTTAATCTCTTTAGTATTTCTATTGAGAAAATAACGAGTAGTGCTATTCTTACAAATGCGTCTTGGTTTTTCTTATTATGTCTTTCATTATACCGATTATAACTAGCTAATCCAAAGGATAACCTCAATTTCTTTCTGAAAGAAAGTATTATTTTCTTTTTTTTTAATATCTAAATCATTTCTGTGAGAAACTTTATAGGCATCTCTGTAAAGATATCTTAGAATATAACAATAATTAATAACAAATAATAGCAATATTTACTAAATGCGTAAGTGCAAAGTTTTTATCGGTAACTCTCATCCTGAGTTAGGTAAATTAGTATGTGAGAAATTGGGTATTCAACCTGCGCCATGTACTTTAAAGAAGTTTGCTAATGGGGAAACTTCTGTTCAGATCGGTGTCTCTGTTCGTGATGAAGATGTATACGTTATTCAATCTGGCTCTTCTACTGTCAATGATCATATCATGGAACTATTAATCTTAGTTTCTGCTTGTAGGGGTGGTTCTGCAAAGAAGATTACAGCTGTTATCCCACAATTTCCATACTCTAAACAATGTAAGATGAAGAAACATAGGGGTGCCATTACTGCTAGAATGCTAGCCAATCTACTTATTATGGCTGGTGCTGATCATGTTGTGTCTATGGATTTACATGCCTCTCAAATGCAAGGTTTCTTCACAAAACCTGTTGACAACCTTTATGGTGGTCCAAGTTTAGCTAGATGGATTAAAGAACATATTCCAAATTATGAAGATGCTGTTGTTGTCTCAAAGAATCCAGGTGGAACTAAAAGAGTTACAGCATTAGCCGATTCCTTAAAGATCAACTTTGCTATGATTCATACTGATCGTCGTCGTTCTAAAGATCTTTACTCTCAAAATAGAGATTTAAAACAGTTAAGATTAAGAAAGCAATCTATGCTAAGAAAGAATAAACCAATTATCAGACAAGGTGATAATCCAAATGAGGAAGAAAATATTATCTTAACCAACGGTATTCAAACTGCTAGAATTCGTAATGGCCATGTCATTGGTGATGATGAAGAAGATGAAGCTAGCGATGAAGTTGCCATGGAGACTGACGATGGTGAAGATGTTTTCTCTACCCAAGATTCTTATGCATTAGGTGGTACATATGACGCTGCTGATTCTGACGAAGACGATGAAGCCGATGTAGTACCAATGGAAAAATTAATTACCTTAGTTGGTAATGTACGTGATCGTACTGCTATTATTTTAGATGATATGATTGATAGACCAGGTTCATTTATTAGTGCTGCTGAGCATTTAGTTCAGAATTGTGGTGCCAAGAAAGTTTACGTTGTTGCTACACATGGACTTTTTACAGGTAACTGTTTACAAGATTTAGAAGACTGTGAATATATTCATCAAATTGTTGTTACTAACACGTATCCAATTTCAACTGATTGTTTGAAGAATTCTAAGAAATTAGTAGAAATTGATGTCTCTACTATCTTTGCAGAATGCATTCGTCGTGATCACTATGGTGAGAGTATTTCTGTATTATTTGATTCATTAGCTTCCCTATAGTAGTCCTAGAACAAATTTTATAAATCAAGATATTAAAGTTTTAAAACTTAGTATATTTTTTTAAGCTTCAAAAAAATTGTATATATATGAATTAATTAATTTATCACTTCTTCGATCGTTCTATATAGATATATATGAATGATATAGCGAGAAGTTTGCATAGCAATACTTGGATCACCAGTAAAAACTGAATTGATGACCACATTTATTTCTTGACTATTTCGACCCCCCAATTCAGAGTCAAATGATTTGTTTTATCATCATCGATGAATTTAGAGACTGCACTATAGTTACCTCTTGCAAGGAATCCACTTGGTGCTTCACTTTCAGGCAATTCAACTTCATAGAATGGTTTAACCTTAGTATTTGGTGCATAAGAACCTAAATGATCATCTATCTTGTCTACTGCTATACCGGCCTTCTTAATATATTGAACGTATCTCAAACCTGTAATAATTTCATGCTGTACTTTGAAGGTAATTTTTAGTTTATATATAGAGTTTTCTTTAACTTTATAACGTTTTGATGCTAACTCTTTTATAGTCTTGTCATTAGTGAGGTCGAAAGAAATTGGTTCCTTTTCTGTATTAATCAATAATTGAATCTTTTGAACTACAACTTTCCTTTTATCGCCAGGAAATTCCAACGGTAAGACATCAGAAGATAAACCTAAAGATTCTTTCCATTTGGCTAAAGATTCATCCTCCTTATCTAAGTTTTTGTATTCATCGACAGTTTTCTTGGCTGATACTTTATAATCATCAGAGGTTTCATCGAATTCTTTGAAATCTGAAGGTTCGTTACCCATTTTTCCAACACAATTAATTCAAATTAGTTTAATAATCAACAGTTAATTACGTAATGGACAACAAATAATATAACTCAAGAAAAAATATGTTAATTTTCTCGATTACTGATATTATTATCCTTATATAATTCTTGATCTTTATTTTCCAAGAGTTTGTCTGAAACGAAATTTTCATTGTCGTAAACGGGCATATGAATCGTTGCTAACGAAGTGATTCAAAACTACGCAATTATTAAAGCAGTAAAAGTTATTAATTGCATGTATGTATTAACTATATGTGTCAAATAAACAATATGTAAAGTGTGTAGAAAGATAGAAATAAAAAAAAATGAAAGATGTAGATAGAAGGGAAGTAAAATGGTCATTATATTAATATTTTTGAAGTAAGAAAAGTAGAAGACAAAAAAAACAATTTGCATATTCATATATTATTTTTAATTCTTTCTATTAAGTTTGGTGTAATGGAATAGTATTTATCTATAAGAAATAATCTGGTGTTTTCCTCGTAACAGTAGGTTCACCAGGTCTTACAGAAGGATCATACTGTAGGAATTGTCTATTATTATTTTCATCTACTTCCATGATAGCTGCTTGGTTACCACATCTATAACAGTAATTAGGGGCACTGAATATAGTAACAACTTTTTGTTGATGTGACCAAGCGTAACCTTCCATTACTAATTGATGTGCTCTTGCTACTAGAGATAAATCATTTGTATGATTGAATTGTTCACTAATATCTTGACCAAAAGTGAAACCTGCACCTCTGGGACTAATACCCCAACCACCTCTATCGTCAGGATCCGACCAAAGAAGATCACACATAGGACCTTCATGAGGGACTTCTTGAATTCTATTTAATTCTCTTACCTGATCTATTGTTTCGATCATTGGAGATAAACCACCATGAAGACAGAAAATTTTATTATCTACTAGAGCAGTAATTGGGAAAAAATCGAATAAATCAGTAAACATCTTCCAAACGTTTGCACTACCGTATTTTCTTAAACATTCATCATAGAAACCATAAACTTGAGTGATTTGTCTTGATTCATGATTACCTCTCAGTATAGTGATTCTATTTGGATACCTAATTTTCATTGCTACTAAGAATGAAACTGTCTCTACAGAGTAATAACCTCTATCTACATAATCCCCCATGAAAAGGTAGTTTGTATCTGGACAAGGTCCACCAATTTTAAATAATTCCATAAGATCATGGAATTGACCATGAACATCACCACAAATAGTGACTGGGACGTTAACAGGTTGAACATTTTCTTCAAATTGTAAGACATCGACAGCCATTTTACATAATCTGGCGACATCACCTTCGGAAAGAATTTGACAATTACCTAGACGTTCAATCCATTGATCCAATTGATTAATATTAGAGGAATTTAATTCTAAAGGTTTAGAAGATCTATTATCTGCAATTCCTGATGAACCAGGTTTAAATTCTATATCTTGGAAATTATCGTCATCATCATTATTATCAATGCTATTATTACTAGTAGGATCCTCATTTATAGCAGGAGATAAATCAGAAACGTCATGCATAGGAACATCCATATCCATATCCATTTTATATTGCCTTTGTTTAATATGTTGTTAGCTGGGAATAGAGAGATAATGAAAAGATATAGGGGATATTAAAGAAATTCTCTTTGAATAAAAATTAAGGGAATTTTAAAAAGAAGATAATATAACTATGCAAAAAATTGGGGAGTTGATAAGTAAGTTGAAAACCGTCTTCCCACAAAAGAATAATCAGAAATCAGTAAGAATTGGAATTATTTGCAATAAAAGATGGATTTACTTGATAATAAATCTCTCTCTTCAAAAAAACAAACAAACAAACTTGAGTTTCGCTGTTATGGATACCACTAAATAGAAAACACAGAGACTAAACCACTTCCGACGAGTAATCCAGATCTATAAATTGATACTGCAATGCCTTGTTGAACTGCTGAACGACTGCTCGATTGCAAGCTCCTGTTACTCGAGTGAACTTGGCCGTTTTTACACTTTCAAAATCCTCCTTTCTTGCTTCGTGCGAAATTTTTGTTGTTTTCGGCAAATTCAGAGGAAAAATAGTGTGAGAGCTGGGTAACGGTGTATTTTAGTCGTTTTGTACGCTTTTCTTTCCAGTATCGTGTAATTGTAAAGCAGCCAAGTTCAATCAATGGCAATAAAAGAGGGAGGGAAGAGCAAGTTCAGAGAGCAGAGAAAAGAGGTAAGAGCCATTGCTGTGTTGGTGTGATCGTCTGGTAGAGGTTACAATTAGACGCGTCTGGTTAGATATACTATTATAATTGCAATCCGCTGGTTGATAAGCTATGGCTGGTGCTTTGGAAAACGCTCGCAAGGAGATTAAGAGAATCTCTTTAGAAGACCACAATGAATCTGAGTATGGGTCTATTTACTCTGTGTCAGGTCCCGTTATTGTGGCTGAAAATATGATTGGTTGTGCCATGTACGAATTGGTTAAAGTTGGTCATGATAATTTAGTTGGTGAAGTTATTAGAATTGATGGTGATAAAGCTACTATTCAAGTCTACGAAGAAACTGCTGGTGTCACAGTCGGAGATCCGGTTTTAAGAACTGGTAAACCACTATCGGTAGAATTAGGTCCTGGTCTTATGGAAACTATTTATGATGGTATTCAAAGACCATTAAAGGCAATTAAAGACGTTTCACAATCTATTTATATTCCAAGAGGTATCGATGCTCCTGCTTTGAATAGAGAAATTAAGTGGCACTTCACTCCTGGTAAACTTAGTGTTGGTGACCATATTTCCGGTGGGGACATTTTTGGTTCCATATATGAGAACTCCCTATTAGATAACCATAAAATCTTATTACCACCAAGAGCAAGAGGTACTATAACATGGATTGCTGATGAAGGTGACTATACAGTAGATGAAAAAGTTTTAGAAGTAGAATTCGATAATAAAAAATCTTCCTATACAATGTATCATACATGGCCTGTTCGTGTACCTAGACCAGTAGCTGAAAAATTAACTGCTGATCATCCTTTATTAACTGGTCAAAGAGTTCTAGATGCCTTGTTCCCATGTGTTCAAGGTGGTACTACCTGTATTCCAGGTGCTTTTGGTTGTGGTAAGACTGTTATTTCTCAATCGCTATCGAAATACTCAAACTCTGATGCTATTATCTATGTGGGTTGTTTCGCAAAAGGTACAGAAGTCTTAATGGCTGATGGTTCCGATAAACGTATTGAAGAAATTAAAATCGGAGAACAAGTAATGGGTAAAGATGGTAACTCAAGAACTGTTATCGCTTTACCTCGTGGTAAAGAAACTATGTATGAAGTTTGTCATAGCACTCAACAACATGCTATTGATGAATCATATGGTTTAATGAATTACGTTTGTTCTGGTAACCACAAGTTGGTCCTACGTACCCCTCAATCTATTAATGTCACTACACATGAATTAAGAGGTCAAACATACACAAGCATAACTTATTTTGCTTTAGAACATTCTACTTTTGGTAAGATCGTCAAGAAGAAAACCAAAACTTACCACCATAAACATCATGGTGGCCAAGAGGAAGTTCAAAACAAAATAAGCGAATTTATGGCTACCATCAGTTCAGAACCTATTGACTGGGATATTGAAGCAAAGGATTACAAAAATCTAGGTTATAACGTAAAGAAATCATCTTATCAATTGATTAATCCTGTCTACAAAGAATCTGGAAACTTAGCTACTAAACTTAATGAATTAGGTTTTGCTAAGGATCTTGCTCCAAAGATGGGTTGGCTACTAGGTTTTTGGGTTGGTAATGGTTATATATCCAGCTCACAATTTTCAATCGATTCTTCAAATACTCAATTACTTGACCGTATTTCTGACTACGGTAAAATGTTTGGTTTTACCACAACTTCCGCCGAATATCATCATCGTTATTACGAAAATCATGAAGATGAAAATTCGGTATTGTCAAAAATAGACAATGGTAAGGTTGAAGCTGACGGAACTATTGTATTTGATGATGATACTGAAGGTGAACCTTCTGAACAGGAACTTATTGACTTAGAGATCGCTAATATTTCAAAACGTGCTTCCGTCAAGAGAGAAGATTCCTCAGACAAATGTGGTGATTTAGTCGTAGCTCTTACGCCAAATGTCGTCAAAGACAATAAGGATGCCAAACTTTTAACTAAGGATAATGCTTTCTGGAAAATTATTGAGTCATTTGGAGTTAGAACTGACAATTTTGCTAAAATTATCCCAACACACTTGTCCACTGATAACATAGAAGTTCGTGAGCAATTTATTGCTGGTTTGGTTGATTCTATCGGTTGCATCAAGAAGGCTTCCAGTGGATCTATCGAAAGTGCTACTGTATCAACTGTTCATAAAACTGTTTCTGATGGTCTTATTAGACTAGCTCGTTCTCTAGGTGTAAGAGTTTCTGTAAGTACAGAAAAGGAACATATTGACAAGAGTAACGTAAAACATCAAAAGAATTACAGAATCAGTATGAGTGGCAATGCTTTAGCCGGTATTCTAAGATTCTGTACCCTTAACAAAAAATGTGGTCACTTCAAATCATTTACTAGAGAAGCTATCCCATTCTATTTCACCCTAAAGCAAAAAGATGAAGATGATTACTATGGTATTACTCTTCCAGATAGTACTGATAAGCAATATCTATTATCCTCCTTAGCTTTAGTTCATAATTGTGGTGAACGTGGTAATGAAATGGCTGAAGTATTAATGGAGTTCCCTGAATTATATACTGAAATTAGTGGAAGAAAGGAACCAATCATGAAACGTACAACTTTAGTCGCTAATACTTCTAATATGCCTGTCGCTGCCAGAGAAGCCTCAATTTATACTGGTATTACTTTAGCTGAATATTTCAGAGATCAAGGTAAGAATGTTTCTATGATTGCTGATTCTTCTTCTAGATGGGCCGAAGCTTTAAGAGAAATTTCTGGTCGTCTTGGTGAAATGCCTGCTGATCAAGGTTTCCCTGCATATCTTGGTGCTAAATTAGCCTCCTTCTATGAAAGAGCTGGTAAAGCTGTTGCATTAGGTTCACCTGATCGTACTGGCTCTGTTTCCATTGTTGCTGCCGTATCTCCAGCTGGTGGTGATTTCTCAGATCCAGTTACTACCGCTACTTTAGGTATTACTCAAGTATTTTGGGGTTTAGATAAAAAATTAGCTCAAAGAAAGCATTTCCCATCCATTAATACATCAGTATCATATTCCAAATATACAAATGTCCTAAACAAATATTATGATTCAAATTATAATGAATTCCCTGTACTAAGAGATCGTATGAAGGAAATTTTATCTAATGCTGAAGAATTAGAACAAGTTGTTCAATTAGTTGGTAAATCTGCATTATCTGATAGTGATAAGATTACATTAGATGTCTCAACATTAATTAAAGAAGATTTCTTACAACAAAATGGTTATTCTACATACGATGCTTTCTGTCCAATTTGGAAGACATTTGATATGATGAGGACATTTATATCATATCACGATGAAGCACAGAAGGCTGTATCTAACGGTGCCAATTGGTCTAAATTAGCTGAAGCTACTAACGATGTTAAACATAGTGTTTCTTCATCTAAATTCTTAGAACCAAGTAGAGGTCAAGATGAAGTTCATGCTGAATTTGAAAAAATTTTATCTAATATGCAAGAAAGATTTGCTGAATCTACTGATTGATTCAATTATTCTTGATAACAATAGTAAGTAAATACAAGGTATAGATATAAAATACAATTACTTTAATAAAAAACAACAATAAAAAAACATGTTATGAATTGAAATATAATCTAATTAGTTTTTCTCTGTTTTAGGAAAGAAAAGAGAATCTACATACAATAATTATATACAAAAACATAAAATAAAGGAAGGTATAGATCCATGGAAACTCAATAAAATAAGACAATCATTATCATAATAATCATACTCCTAGGAGTATATCAAATTCCTATCTTTTTTTTGATATTTATATAGATAACAGAATCAGCTCAAACGTAAAATTCCGCTTATTTGGATCTAGCTCTAACCTTCCGTCTCTTTCTCTTTAGTCTTCTGACTCTCTTCTTTCTCCACTTAGCTCTCATTTCTGGGATGTGGTTTTATATCAATTGATAGAACTATTAATTAAAATACACTATGTAATGAAAGTGGCAACTAAGGTTCTCTTAAAAATCAACTTAGCAGAGATCTTTCACACAATAAAAAACCATCGACCAAAGTAAGATTATTCGGGTAACAAAAATATTTCTGAAAATATAGGACAAGATAAACTAATAGCTATTCAGACAGAGGAGGTTTTTAAAAACTATCCAAAATATTTTGTTTCTGTCGCAAATTATGTTGGTTGTTTCAAGCAATTTTTATTTCATACAACAATTTTAATACTAATTAGTTTCAAAATTCAAATATAGCAAGATCTAATATCAACAACACTAACCCGTATACATAAATAGAGGTCGATCCCTTATTTGAATCATCTCACTAGAAGACAAACAGAAGTCAGGTCTTACATAAAGAAATATGACGGCAATAAATCCAAGTATTGGCTACAAGAGTTGTTAGCTTTTTATTGTTCATTCTAAGAGATGTGAAAAGATGCGCAAGATACGTGAACTTAAGACTGTTATGGCATATAAACCTATTGTTCAAGAGTCATTGGTATTTAATAAATGTAACATTCCCTGACGTATCCCATAAAGAATGTTAAAGAAATTCAACAAGAGTTAAATGATATGTTTATTGATGAGTATCAGTTCAATGTTGTTTCTTCAAGATTCCGGAACAGATACAGATTTCGCTACAGGCGTTCAAGAAAAGAGCTGAAACTATGAACCCTTTCCATTCAGATGCACTTACCATAGCCTTGACAAAACGATTTGGGAGAAAGTTGGAATCGACTCATATTTATTTTCAAAAGGAAATTGCTATGGGAAATGTTACAGGTAATTGGGCTTCCACTTCGACGAGATCTAAAGTGCGTAATAAGCATCATATTCATCAACTTGCAGACCTACTAGATAAATACTCTCTGCATATATGTCGAATTTTTTTTCACATGTAAAATTACACACCAGGGAGAGTAGCTGACGGTACCAGATATGCTTGAAAATCCTCTGGAAATAGTTGCAGCTGCTAAAGCAAACACAATTGATGATGAGTTCTTAAAACAATGATTTTCTTCCTGGTACATTCTTATTAGCCATGATATTCGCTTTTTACGTCAATATGCAACAATACGGTTGAAAAATCCCAATGAGCCCATGGTAAAGGTTGAAGGAAAGGTGGAGGATTGAAGCGTATGTTTAGTGAATTTAGATATTTTTATTACATTATATATGGTACTGTAAAACAAAACTCACTCATATTGTCTCTTCTGCGTAGACCACTAGTTAGAAAAGACAGGAAATCATATTGTAATAATATCTTCCTTTTTTCACTTGAGATTAGGTATCAATTTGTCTCTTTGAATAGATTTCACTGTGCTCCAAAGAATTGTTTAAATTTTATGATTATAATGTGCGATGCACTAGTTTCAGTTGCTATGATAACTCGACAGTATCCACCTTTTCTGCTTTTACACAGTGCATCTCGATGTCCCGCAGGCAAATTCGCATTCGCTTACTGAAAAATGAAAAAAGCCATAAAAAAATTGAGAAGCCCATATAGCCGATGAAGCCGCGAAACTGGAAAATAACCAAAAGAAGATGGTATATTTCCTAATTAAGGAATCAGTTTAAATGACGTTATTTCTAGTACAAAAAATTTATTTTTTTAAGGTTTGGGTGTAATGCGCAGTCATTAAAGTTATTTGTTATTATAAACGGCGGACGTCTCATATGATAAAGGGAATCGTGGTAAACGAGTGTCGCTAGAGACTATCAAGATATTTATTGTCGTCTTAGTGGTTCCAGCACAACTAACTCTATCGTTGACGCTCAAACCAAGATATTTGCTTGATTCGGAGGATATTCAAACACATGCAATTGTGTAAAGTACTTTAGTAAGTTTTAGGAAAATAGTCTTTGCCCTTTTTATTTTTTTTAGAGGGTTCTCTTTTTGTCTTTAGCTTTATCAAAATATACATCTTTGTTCTTCAGGGTTCATCATTTAAATGGATAGGATACCGGCTTCATCAAACGAGAAAAATAATGATGCAGAATCTTCTTCCATAGTTTCTAAACATACAAATATATCTCGAAGAATGTCAAATTCAATGGAAGATAGTGTTAGCAATAATACAAAAAGTGATACGGAATCACTAAGTAACAATAACTTAAATGCATATTCCTTTTTTCCTAATACTGTTCCACCGTTTGTCCTAGACTCCAATTTTAAAAAGAATAGCCAACATCAATTAACAAATGAGGATAACAATACGATAACGTATAATAAAAATTCAAAACCGGGACAATATCTTATATCTCACTCAACACAATGGGGCACATTTGTATCTAATATTGGCTCAAATGTTGCATATTCTAATGATCGTAGATTTAAAAATCCAAATCTAGATCCTTTCCTTCATACGACTAATACTTTTAGCTCTCTATCTCCTACTGCCTCTTATGCAGGATCTGTACCTGTTTCAAGAGATGATATGGATATAGAAGAAAGGAAGAAAATACAAGAGGAATTATTACAAGATTTATCAGATGGTTGGGGTGGTGAGGAGAGATTAAATGCCATCTTCAATTTACCTTTAGTCGAAGAGTACAAATTTAAGAACCAAAAAGACCGTAATGACTGGATTGATTATATTACAAAAGTTAAAAACTTTTATTACGGGAATCTTAAGACTAAATCATTTACAAATATGGGGAATAACAATAATATAACGCCAAATATTTACGACTCTTCCAATATCAATCGTAATCGTCCTGAAAGTATATTCTCCACAGAAACAATGGCAAGTAATAATAGAAAAAAATATAGAGATTGGTTAGAAGAATTAAATAGAGATAAAGAGCGTTGGCACAAGTTTCAACAGAAGAAGTTTCAACAATGGAGACCCGAATTAATCCGTTTATTAATGGATAATCAGTATCTACCACTGGCCTTTAGAGTAATGATTTGTATACTTTGTGCTGTTTCTCTTGGCTTAGCGGTACGTATATTCCAAAATTCAGATTCACACGTAACTAGTGTTGATGGTTCCATTGCACAACAAGCTAGTACCATAATGGCTATTTGTGTTAATTCAGCCGCTGTATTTTATACCATTTATATTGCATACGATGAATATTCTGGGAAACCCATTGGATTAAGAGACCCCTTCAGTAAGTTACGATTAATTTTAATGGATCTCCTTTTTATTATATTCTCTAGTGCAAATTTGGCATTAGCATTCAACACAAGATATGACAGGCAATGGGTATGTACCTCTGAATACCATTCAGGAACTCAGACAAGGTATCAAAAGGTCAACTATATATGCCGAAAACAGAAAGCTCTTTCTTCTTTTCTTTTTATTCTATTATTCATGTGGGTTGTTATATTCACTGTCAGCATATTGAGAGTTGTTGAAAGAGTAAGTTCTAATAATCCTAGAGAATGATCTATTAACGATTGTTTTTTTTTTGGAAGATTTTATCTCTACAGTACTTTTAAATCACCCAGGACCAATACATTCAACAGTAACATTCATATATCATTACATTATATCTATTACTTATATATTCGAAATTTAATACTATGCATCTTTAAGAAGAGAACAACCCGGACATACATATAGCTTGGCCGCCCCTCCAATCTCAAAACAAAGAGAAAAAATCAAAGACAAAAGAAGAAAATATTGCCGTTTAACACAGCTATGATTTTAGATTTGAACATAAATAAAGGAAGTAGAGCTGTTACATTGTCTATTTTTTCCTCTTTTACAAGGTTACCGAGACAAGTAATAGTAGAAATAGACCTAATTAGCTTTTTATTCTATTAATTATGTCAGAAACGCTACCAAGATCGGATGATTTAGAGGCTACCTGGAACTTCATCGAGCCAGGTATCAATCAAATACTAGGTCGTGAAAATCCAAATGCCTCTCAATCAAAAAGAATAGACAAAGTACTATTGCCTGCTATGTATATGGAGCTATACACTGCCATCTATAATTACTGTGTTAATAAATCAAGGTCATCAGGACAATTCAATGGAGATAAAGCCTCTTATAACCCTAACCAAACTTCTATTTTAGTTGGCAGTGAAATATATGAAAAACTGAAAGCATACCTCAAGGAGTATATATCCAAATTTCAGATGAACAAAGATGAAACATTCTTGAACTTTTATGTAAGACATTGGAAAAGATTTACTATTGGTGCCATTTTCTTGAATCACACATTTGATTATATGAATAGATACTGGGTGCAAAAAGAAAGAAGTGATGGAAAAAGGCACATATTTGATGTAAATACACTCTGTTTGATGACATGGAAAGAAGTAATGTTTGATCCAAACAGTGAAACTTTAGTACAAGAAGTCCTCGATGAAATCACTTCTGAAAGAAATGGAAATATGATACATCGTGCAGATGTTACGTCTGCCATTAAATCTTTTGTGGCTTTAGGAATTGATCCACAAGATTTGAAGAAACTCAATCTAAACGTTTATATTCAAGTCTTTGAAAAGCCATTCCTTGCAAGAACTGAAAGTTTTTATACACAATATTCAAAGGACTATCTCGAGACTCATTCTGTTACTGAATATATATTTGAAGTGCACTCCATTTTATCTCGTGAAGAGAAGACAATGGTTATTTACTGGGATGATCACACAAAGAAACCTTTATCAGAAACTTTAAATACTGTCTTAATCAAGAATCATTCTGAAAAATTGGAAGCAGAATTCATTACATTATTAGATTCCAGAGATATAAAGAAAATTTCTGCATTATATAAATTAATGCAAAGAGACTTCACCTTATTACCAAAATTAGCTAATATCTATGAAGAATACGTTAAAAACTCAGGTATTGTAGAAATATCAGAAATGGTATCCGTTCACAAGACAGCAGTAATAAATAATTCAAAGAGTCTAAATTCTAACAACAGTAAGAAAATAGCTTTAGCTGCTATAAATTCTTTACCACCAAAGGATTATATTAAAAAAGTTTTAGAGGTTCATTCTGTTTTCCGTGAAATTACTGATGAATGTTTCCTAAATGATCCTCTATTTGCTAAAGCTTTAGATAATGCTTGTAGGGCATATATAAATAATAATGAGTTTGCATTACCTTCTAATGCACCAAAATCTGCCACATCTAAAACTTCTGAGATGTTGGCCAAATACAGTGATCAGTTACTAAAAAAGTCTACAAAACCAGAAGTTGTAAAAGACATGTCTGTTGATGATATAATGATGGTTTTTAAATTCTTAACCGACAAAGATGCTTTCGAATCTCACTACCGTAGACTATTTGCAAAGAGATTGATTCATGGTACATCAACGAGCGATGAGGATGAAGAAGCTGTCATTCAAAGATTACAAAGCGAAAATAGTATGGAGTATACAGGTAAGATCACTAAGATGTTCCAGGATGTACGATTATCCAAGCTACTGGAGGACGAATTTGATGTTATGATGAAGAAAAATCCAGCTTATTCCAAATCGAAATTTCCTGCATTAGAACCATTCATACTAGCTGAAAATATGTGGCCATTCACTTACCAAGATATTAATTTTAAATTACCTCACCAATTGAAGGCATCACACGAGAAATTAGAGGAACTATATACTAATAAGCATAATGGAAGAATTTTGAAATGGCTATGGCCACTCTGTCGTGGTGAAATAAAAGCTAATATCGGTAAACCAGGGAGACCACCATTTATCTTCACTGTAACATTATTTCAAATGGCAATCTTATTATTGTTCAATGATTCTGAGACTTTGACATTAGAAAATATTCAAGAAAATACTAATTTATCATTACAAAATATAGCTGCTTCGATTGTACCATTTATAAAATTTAAATTGGTACAGCAGACACCCCCTGGATTAGAAGCTTTAGTGAAACCAGATACACAATTTAAATTGGCCAATCCATACAAAGCTGTCAAAACAAGTATTAATTATGCCGGTAGTGTGAAGAATGATATCTTAAGTTCTCTAGTAAATTCGAATGATGCCA
The DNA here is from genome assembly GCA_030571575.1 of Kazachstania viticola. Taxonomy (NCBI): domain Eukaryota; kingdom Fungi; phylum Ascomycota; class Saccharomycetes; order Saccharomycetales; family Saccharomycetaceae; genus Kazachstania; species Kazachstania viticola. The sequence goes on from JAJLXZ010000010.1 coordinate 155,982, forward strand.
ACATACAAAGGTTGGCTAAGAATGCAGATGGATTAACGGAGACGGAGAAAGTCGATAAAGAATTGAATGCCGAGAGACAAATCTTCTTGGAAGCTTGCATTGTCAGAATAATGAAATCAAAGAGGAAATTACCACATACAATGCTAGTAAATGAATGCATTGCACAATCACATAAAAGATTCACTGCAAAAGTGTCTATGATTAAGAGGGCTATCGATAGTTTGATACAAAAAGGCTATCTACAAAGATGCGACGACGGTGAATCTTACTCATATTTAGCATAATCCTATTCAGAACACTCGAGTAAAAAGCCAGAAGGGAAAACTACATGAATAGTCAAGAAAAGCCTAGCTACAGAAATAGACATACTGAAGCAATGAAGGAACGGCCATCTTCCTCGTAAGCTTCCGATCATAGTTGTGGTCGCTTGATTTTATACGAGCAATTCCATCCACATCATATCCATTAACACATATATAATTTTTTTTGTATATATAATTGCGTATATAGAAGATTCTCACAGGCTTAATAGATCTGAATTCTTTGTACTTCCTGTATCTTTCATGTCCACGATACCGAAACAGAACATGTAAGATGCCTTCCAGCTCAAGAATAAGCATCTCTTCCTAGAAATTCCTCGGGAAACATTTAATAGCTTTTAAGCTCGGGTGAGTCATCTACTAAAACGGCTCCGATCGCATTGGAAACTTCACTATCACGGTTTATTGCGATGGAATTTTTGGTTGCAAGTAAACTAAAGAAAGAGCAATTGTGTGTCACATAATACTGTGCTGTTATTGTACTGAGCTTGACTGTTACTGACCGGTTAGACTTAGTTACGGGCTTGGTAAAGGTGTGTGATCAGATCACGAATTTGGGTATTAGTCAACTTCAGCAAATGTATTCTCCACCATCAACTGTATATATAAGTACACAGAGTGGCTCTTGTAAATAACTATTCTTACTATTTTTACTTTCTGTTATCCTTTATTATACATCCATAGAAATATATATTTCACAAAAGGAAAAGTTTATATAATTTATTAAACAATCACATAATCGATGAGTGAAACTAAGGATTTTGAAAAGGTTACTGAGAGTGCCACAAATTTACACCAGGTCAACCCATATGGTCCAAACCCATCTGACTTCTTATCTAATGTTGGAAGCTTTCAACTAATTGATTCTACTTTAAGAGAAGGTGAACAATTTGCTAATTCATTTTTTAGTACTGAAAAGAAAATTGAAATTGCTAAGGCTTTAGATGATTTTGGTGTTGATTATATCGAATTGACTTCCCCAGTCGCTTCTGAACAGTCCAGAAAAGATTGTGAAGCTATATGCAAATTAGGTTTAAAAGCCAAGATACTGACTCATATTCGTTGTCATATGGATGACGCTAAAGTTGCAGTAGAGACAGGTGTTGATGGTGTTGATGTTGTCATTGGTACTTCTAAGTTTTTAAGACAATATTCTCACGGTAAGGATATGAATTATATTGCCAAGAGTGCCGTTGAGGTCATTGAATTTGTTAAATCAAAAGGTATTGAAATCAGATTCTCTTCGGAAGATTCATTCAGAAGTGATTTAGTCGATCTTCTAAACATTTATAAGACTGTCTCTAAAATAGGTGTTAATAGAGTTGGTATTGCTGATACTGTTGGTTGTGCAAATCCAAGACAAGTTTATGAATTAGTTAGAACACTAAAGAGTGTGGTTTCATGTGATATTGAATGTCATTTCCATAACGATACTGGTTGTGCAATTGCCAATGCATACACTGCTTTAGAAGGTGGTGCCAAGCTAATTGATGTCTGTGTATTAGGTATTGGTGAAAGAAATGGTATAACACCATTAGGTGGATTGATGGCCAGAATGATTGTGGCTGCTCCAGAATACGTTAAGTCTAAATATAAATTGCATAAACTTAGAGATATAGAGAATCTTGTGGCTGACTCAGTAGAAGTAAATATTCCATTCAATAATCCAATTACCGGGTTCTGTGCATTCACACATAAAGCTGGTATCCATGCCAAAGCGATCTTAGCTAACCCATCTACTTATGAAATTTTAGATCCTCATGATTTTGGTATGAAGAGGTATATTCATTTTGCCAATAGATTAACTGGTTGGAACGCTATCAAATCTAGAGTAGACCAATTGAACTTGAATCTAACCGATGACCAAATCAAGGAAGTCACTAACAAGATTAAGAAATTAGGTGATATTAGACCTTTAAATATTGATGACGTGGATTCGATTATCAAAGATTTCCATTCTGAACTGGCCAACGTTGAAGACGCTGAAGCGAAGGAGGAGACTACTGGGGAGCCAGCTGCCAAAAAGATTAAAGTATAAATTCAGTAACATTTATATAAGTCAGGAAATATCCTAAATATACATTCTCAGACCAATTACATATTCCCTGAATCATCTTAACTACGCAGAGACCCATTCATTATGATCGACAATCTGCTATTTTTTATTTTCTAATTTTTTCATTTTAAAGGGACGAAAGTCCAAGGAAAAAAAATTAAAAGCGGTAATGAAAATTTTCAAAAATTGTTTAAATGAGTGGAAAGAAAATAAGGAGTTGCAAACAGCTAAAAGTTTTTAATGTCAGTACGCTGAAGGAACTATATAAGTTTTTTGATATAATTGTATATTGAATACATTAAAAATACGTGGTATTAAGTACATTTTAGTGGAATCTTAATAGCACAGCGGTTTTTTAAAAAAAAACAAATTGGCGAGTAATAACATTTTACGGCAATTATGCGGAGAAAGGGGAGATTCAATGCTCCAGTTCAGTTAGTGACACCTGAAGAGCCAAGGAAATCATCCATTAGTCAAACCACATATGATATATCACCAAGAACTAAGATATTCGATAATGAGAATGGTAAGAAGAGAAGGATTACTGATGATAGTACAGGTGCACAAAAAGATATAGCTGTGTCGAAGAAAGATAAGAAAGCTGAAGATTCATCACTCGTTAATTTTATCCCATCACTTAAGAGTACACGTGAATTAGAAACAAATATAATTTCCTTAATTAATAAACTAAAGGATGAAAAGGAGGATAAAGGTCGTAGAAAAACTGACCTTAATGTAGAAAGGACTGAAATTATTGATATTCTCAATAGAACACTTACAGCCTTGGCGCATTGGACATTGCAAGCACAACTCGCACAATTAAGAAAAACAACTGATGATAGGGTTGCTGTGGAGGCCAACCTAGCAAAGATTGAAGTTGAATATTTGAAAAACAAACTAAGTAATGACAATAAAGATACTTCTTTGAATAATGATTCAGAGAACAGTACAAACACCACTGATACAATGAGTGATCTATCTCCAAAGAGTAAGAAACGTACTAAACCTATAATTTCATCATCATCTTTTAAGAGACAAAATATATCGTTCATGAAGGAATCAATAAGTCTGGGAGATAATAATGACCATGATAGTGAAAATGAGCATTCAAATCTAAATTCTTTCAAGTTAGTAGAAAGTAATAAACCTCATCCAAGAATGAGGCGGAAAAGTGATAATCCATCTACAAATGAGTATGTCAGAGTTTTCCAATTACAAAAAGAGAAGAAGTGATAATAATAGTAATAATACATCAAGTAAAAGCACTCTTTAACTTGGTAGTATTATGGTTGTAAAAATAACATTTGCCATGCTTCTTCCTCCCTTTCATCTTTTCTATTCAAACTAGAAAATTATTCTTTTTAATGGACAATATTATAATAATTTAATTAATCATCTGCAAGGTAAAAATACGGTACACATATAAGAGTGTGTGTAATATTAAATGTATATTCATTAGTATGTATAATAATAAATACAGAGTAAATTAACGTATGACAAAGTAAATCGATCTTACTGATACAATGTGCAAACAGTTACCGATAGCTCAAAACACCTTTTATCGGAATCCCAATCTCAAATGAAACACTGCACTATTGAGTAACGATTATTTTCATGGCTGTTATAAAGATAGAAAACCAGCCATCGAATTTCCACAAACAGGCGAGGCTCAGTTGCCTTTTTCTCCATTGTCCTACGAATGTTTCTAAGTCCGAGAACTTGAAAGTACATTAGATCTGACATATCGTAAAATTATGTAATTTTTACCCTTTTAGGCGATGTGACAGTGCGTTTGATCTATATGAAACCAGCAATTTTGTTAAGTAATGAGGTCAAATTAACGACCAATGGTGGTGCAAGAACAGACATTGGATCAAGGATCATCCTTGATATCTGGATATGAGGTCTCATACCTGTTATATGCCTTGTCATATATTATAAAAGTAAGTTCTTTTATTAAGGAAGTGCTGTTTTTGAAAATGTTGATATATATATAATCTCAAGTCATCGAGAATATTCACGACTTTTATTGATTTTAAAAATATATACTAAGAGAAAAATAGGTATAATAGTACAATAATGACTGATTATGAGACACTGCTACAATTCAACAAGCAACGTGTCTCTAATGATATGATTCATTTTCTTACCATTTTCACTCTTTCTGTTATTAAATTAGATGACAGTATAACTATACCAAATCAACAGTTGCATTCATCTCAAAAGTCCTCTTTATTTCAATTTATCAAAGGATTAGTCACTCATTCAAATGTGCAAGTACCAACTTTAATGACAACAGTGATATATTTAACGAGACTTCGATCTATAATTCCACACAATGTATACGGTATAGAAACTACAAGGCATAGGATATTCCTGGGTTGTCTCATTATTTCTGCAAAGTATCTAAATGATTCCTCACCATTAAATAAGCATTGGGCGTCATATACAGATGGTCTATTAGATACTGCTGAAGTAAACGAGATAGAACGTGAATTATTAGATTATTTTGAATGGAATATATGTATATCGACAAAAGACCTTTTAGTATGTCTCAAACCACTATTAGAACAACTAAAACAACAGAATAAAAATATTAAGAAACAACAAGATCAAGAAAAGTTATTACTTTTCAATTCCCCAATGCCCGGAAAACTTAAAGACTATATCCATAACGCTTCAAATGCAGATTCACACTCTCGTTCTTCATCTAGTCTTTCTATACCATCCCTAGCTTCTAGTTTGACTATATCAAGTACAGATTCCTCTACGTCAAGACTTTCTATAACAAATTCCAACTATAACAGCGATAAGAGAAATAGTAAGCCTAGGATACAATCAATTCAGGAAGACAATGAGGAAGAAAACTATAATCTCGAAAGGGAAAGTAAACAATATCGCTTTAAATCGAATCATAAATCATATTCTCATAATGATACCCCAAATAATATTCAACCAATACCATACACTACAAAAAAGAAAATACATGATAATAAAACTTCTTTTACTAAGCTTAGAAGAAAGACAGCATGGACATCCTTATTTACTAGATCATAAGATACCAAATCATTATGGAAAGAACAAGTTTACTTAAACTCTATCATTCAGACAGATTTTAGAATTCTAGCATTGAAAGTATACTTAGCTAAATATATCTATTTATATTCATTTATTAATATTATATATACTAGGTAAACCTATTTTTCCAACTTGGCTAATAATTTTTTCTGTAATTGCCCTAATTTATCAAAATTAGTCTCTTGAGTTGGCCATCCAATAATTAAACCCGTTTCCTTGTCGACCTTTGGAATTAAATGGAAATGAACGTGATCCACCTCTTGGTGGGCAATCTTACCATTATTTTGTAAAACATTGTATCCAATATCTACATTACTATCAAGTTCAAGTGCCTTGGCAATTTTTTTGGTAATTGGGAGCACATCCTTTAGATATTCATCTGGTATGTTATGTAATTTAGCTCCATGATATTTTGGAATAATCAAAGCGTGGCCTTCAGAAGTTGGTTGAATATCTAAGAATGAGTAAACATGTTCAGTTTCAACCAATTTTAATGATGGAATCTCACCTGTATCAATTACTCAATATATTGGGATAATTTGGGCTTTACGTTAGTAAAAACGGTATACTCCTTAAAGGATTAATATGGCACAGTCCACAATTGATAGCTAGAACAGCTTCTACATACCCTTAATAATCTTGCAAAATATACAAGCAGCATCATGAACAACTGGAGCGGACATAATGGCGTAGTCTGTTTATGAACTGAATGTTGATTGACCGATTCTAGTTTAGAGTAACTTTTAGAATCCTTGAGTTTTTCAATGCTTGTCGCCGCCGCCCAATTGCGTTTTTTTCAATGAAAAGTTAATCAAAAATGTAAGTCAACAACAATAGAATGAAGAAAATAGGTTAGAAGTTAGAAGCAGCTGCTTGACACTACAGCATAAGATCATCCACTTGATATTTACCAACTATATTATATTGTAACTCCTTTTTTGTACTGTACTTCTGTACTGGATGTCCCTTACTGATGAGTTATTCCAGTTTATTTGGGTTTTACATTTTTTGTTATAGAGAATAAGTGTCAAGCATTTAGGATGATTACAATAACAAATAGTATATAGATATGTAGTTAGTAATACTACTGTCATTGTATAGTGTATATGCCAGATATTTCATCTTTGGTGAACTATTTTGCAATTCACGTATCTTTACAAATAAAGCACAAGATATAATAGAGGCACTGAAGAATATTTCCAATAGTTTGTAATACCTAAATCATCTTCGTGCTTCAGCGATTGATACTTATATGGAACATGATTGGCATAGTCTATTAACAGAGTCTTAGATATACGCTATCCGCTTTCATGGAGGGAAAGAACCAGTTAGTAAAAACACTGTATAGCCGTCAGTTTTTGCATAGTCTCTTACTATTGATTCTTCACTGTGCATACTGAATATGGTATCCTTCCACAGGGGAAAGCTGTAATTTATGCTTTGTTTACTGAATGCCAAAATTTTTATTATGACTTCGCAAATTCCTCAGCGGCTATTTACAAAAATAAAATAAGATAAAAATATTTTCTTTAATCTGAATTCATATGTGACAGATTTATTATAATCTTTGATACGAAAAGTATATAAAGGATTAGAAGTCAAATTACAATCAATGTCAGAAATAACATCTACTTTTCATTCGACGATAGTGGAAATTTGCGGTATGTTCTCTTATTTTTAAGAATGTTTGCAAATCGAATTACTAACTAAGTTTAATCTTTGATTTTCTTACCAATATTATTTTTTTTAGAAGTTTGCAATTGGATAACATCTCAGATATCAGGCAGTAACCCCTTAGAGAAAAATACAATCAATATAATTGACAATAAGATCACTGCGCTACAACCCGTTGCAGAGAAATATGATCGCTCTTTCAAATCTTCGAATATTATTTTACCTCATGAAGTTATTTTAAACCTTGAAAATGCTTCGTCTTCTTTATGGAATTCATTATCTATAGCAATAAGACAAGTGGATCTTTCCAATGAGATATACAAGTTATATATACGTATTAGGGTGTTTGTTGCTATCTTACTATCTGTCCATGATATATTATCGTCTCCAGATTTATCAAAAAATGTGATCAGATCCAACAAATTGAAGTGTTTAAGATGCTTTACTTATGTTTTGAAAAATATATTAGATTATAAGGTAAGCAATCTTAATGCTTTAATTACTCTCGCACAAAAATATGCAGATAACTATCTTAACTACTTCTTTGAATTGAAGGATGAGAAGGATATTTCTGAGTTTAATAAATTAAAACTGGAATATTACATGTTAAATTTTCAATTATATTTAGTAGAAGGAGATTTTGAAATGGCTGGTATATATGAGTCAAAGGTGAATATTCCAAACAATTTAGAGATCGTAAATTCAGACCTTTTATTGGAGTTATCCAGAATTATCTACAATTCAATGATCTCAATATACGAAAAGGAATTTTCTAAAGAAAAATATGATCTTGATAACAAAGAATTATACAATCAAGGCAAGGCTACCTTATTGGTAGATATTATTGTTTTTTTACAAAAACTTCTTTCATATTTGGAATTACCAGTTGAGGGGCTAAAGTCTCATATTGATTATAACAACTTGAAATTTTCTACTTTAACAGTACTTACTGATGGCCTAATCCGGCAAATGGAACTTTTAGCTGAGGGGACAGACGATAAATGTCTAGAATATTTAAATATTTTGGATAGGGAATATCCTAAAAAAGTGGAAACTTTTATTTTGGCTATAAATTATTATAAGAAGAAGGACTGTACTCAAAAAGTGGAAAGTATAAATAATGCTTTAATGAAAATGATTATGTCAGTTGACATAAGTACAAATTTTGAATTAGTACTAGGCTGTATTAATGACCTAGCGGAATACGATACAAACTTAGCCGTTGTATCGTTAGATTATTTATTTGCCAATAAGTTGAATTCTAATTCCAATAGTAAAATCATAGAAAAGACCATTGTATCAAGATTTTTTATAACCACCCAATCAAAGACTATGATTGATAAGGAAATATGTTCAAGCTTAAATGATTTTGTTAATCAAATGGAAAAAATTGTTACAACAAAAATATCTAACCACACAATGTCATGTATTATTACACTATTATGGAATGCCGGAAAATTACTTGAAAAGAAAGATCAATTTATACAAGCAATTGATTATTATGAGATTATACTCAGGGATATAATAAGTTCGGCTTATGTCGATAGATCAAAGATAGAGAGATCATTAATTGCCGCCCGAATTAAGATTGAAGACTATGAAAATGCAGAAAGAGTATATTCTGAGATGGCTAAAGATGGTAAAAATAACTCCTTAACCCAATTGCTTCTTCTAAAATTGCATATTCGCAAAGGAAATATTAAGTCCGCTGGGGA